>WTSP01026247.1:0-13827 GCA_025331215.1 Actenoides lindsayi
AGGCGGATCGCGCCGCCCGCCCGGGGGTGGCTGCTGCGCTGTCTCCGCGCTCGCTGGCGCAGGCTGCACCCCTGGCAGCGGCGGGGCACCCTGCGCGGCAGCAGCCACCGCTTTTCTCTCCCTCGCCGCCGGCACTGGCACTGGCGGGAGGGCGGCCGCCCCGGGTCGCCGCGGTCCGCGGTGCTGCGAAGCGGCGGCTCCGCTTTCTACCTCCGGAAACTTTGGCCGGCGCGCAAAAGGAAGGATGGAAGCCGGGGAGCCCGCGGCGGCGGTTCTCAACCGATCCCGGGCTGTGGCGGAGCCGCCCCGAGGGGAGTTCAACCTCTCCGGGCTCTCGGAGGTGGAGGGGAAGCCCCTCTTCGGAATCGGCATCGAGAACTTCATCACTTTGATCGTCTTCGTCTTGATCTTCACCCTGGGTGTGTTGGGCAACTCGCTGGTGATCACGGTGCTGGCCAGGAGCAAGCCAGGCAAGCGACGCAGCACCACCAACATCTTCATCCTCAACCTGAGCATCGCTGACCTGGCCTACCTGCTCTTCTGCATCCCCTTCCAGTCCACAGTCTATGTACTCCCCACCTGGGTTCTGGGTGCCTTCATCTGCAAGTTCATCCACTACTTCTTCACTGTCTCCATGCTGGTGAGCATCTTCACGCTCTCGGCCATGTCCGTGGACCGCTACGTGGCCATCGTGCACTCCCGGCGCTCCTCGGCCTTGCGCGTTTCCCGCAACGCACTGCTGGGTGTGGGGCTCATCTGGGCGCTCTCCTTTGCCATGGCCTCACCTGTGGCTCACCACCAGCGCCTCTTCCACCGCGAGGCCAGCAACCAGACCTTTTGCTGGGAGCACTGGCCCAACCCGCGCCACAAGAAGGTCTATGTGGTTTGCACGTTTGTCTTTGGATATCTGCTCCCGCTGCTGCTCATCTCCTTCTGCTATGCCAAGGTGGGGCAAAGTGGGTAGCAGTGAAGGGAATGTAAAAGGGATGAGGTGGGACAATGGTGGTGGGTAGCTGTGAGCTGTGGGGCTATCTCTGGGCACGTGGAGGGACACGGTACTGTTGTGAGGCAGCGGGGCAGGACTGAGCTTGTGGCGCAAAGGGAGAGGGCAGGTTTTGTAGCTGAGGTGGCAGATCTATGTCCGGCACAGACAGGTCAGGACAGGGATTGCACAGGGTGTGTGTGTGGGGCAGGTTGTTCTGGTAATTACTGGGGTCCCTCTGCCAAATTTCCTTGTGGCAAAGTGCTAAGAAGCCCCAGTGCTCTGCTGCTTTCTCCGTCCGTGCAGCTCTCCTGTTTTCTTGCACTGCTGTGTGAATGTAGCTCAAAGTACAACAAAGCAACAAGTTCTTCAGGCTTCAGGCAAAGAATTGCAGTTCTTTAAAATGTAGTGCACTTAAAAATGACACAAGTCCACTGGTTTGGTGTCATCTAGTTAACATGTTAAGAGTAAAAAGATACATCATGCTGCCTGGTCCCTGTTGTCCCAGTTGAAGTGGACGGACAATTTACCCTCTTAAGTTCAGCAAGGGCAGGTGGTGCTAGGGAGCAGTGCATGAGGACCCAGGCAGGAAAAAGCAGGAAGTAAAGGTGCCTGAGTAAGGGTATTGAGTGACTTTTCTGCTCAGATGAACTGTCACATTTTCCTGTGAATATTAATTGTATCCATCAGTGCATGCTGCTGGACAGGATCTGGAGCTGCTACCTACTGAGTTAGGTGTGGAGATCCTCCTGTTTCTGTGTGAGCAACCTTCAGTAGCAGGATTTTTCCTGAAATACCTCCAGGATAGGTGTGCTCTTGCAAATTAGGACTCCTTAAGTGTTGAGAAGTCTGTTCTTTAATTAGCAAGTTCAATAGAAGTAATAAAAATATTTAATTTGAACAAATATTTTTATGTTCTGTTCGGTTTTAGATGTATTACATCAGCTTAACTGTGATGTGCAAGGCTAGAACAGCACCCAACTCTGCTAAAGCAGAGTTACGCAGAACTCAAAGGGCAACAGTTCTAAATTACTCTTTGTAATGAGACAAGTCTGACCTGGCAAACGGAGAATGCTTGTCCTCACACATAAACTGAATTCTGTTTTCCCTGGGTGAATGCACGGGCATTTCATCTGCAGTGATAAATATAACTGAGCTGTGAGAGGGGTGAAACTTCTTCTAGCCACAGATCATCAGAGTTTTAAGAAAATATTACATATTTCAGGGAGAATGTTATGGAATGTATGCAGAGAGCCTTTCAGCTATTAGAAATTCTTACATTTTTTCAAAGCCAAAGCACCTTCAATTACAGCATGAATTACCATCCTTCAAAGTCTAACTATAAGACAGAAGATTGAAAACAAGTCTATCAAAATTATGACAGTCCTGCATAGTATAGGAGGGAAATGAAGAAAGGAAATATGCTTAAACAAAGTAAAAGCATAGTAAATATAACAAACCATGTTGTTACAAAGCACCACTACAAAAGCAGATTTCTAAATATTACTATGAATATGTAGTTAAAAAAAAATAAAAAAATCAACCAATGAACAAACACCACAAAAACCCAAACCAATGAAGGAACCCTGTGTGAAATACATGCCCAGAACAAGCTCATAAAATCAAGGCCACTTGAAGTTACAGCTAAAATCTTGTGCTTAAATTATTGCCAGACTGGCCATCTCATCTGATGCCCTTGCTTGGTGGTGTCTTCTGAGCCTGTGTGTATGATCCTGCTTGCTATGGTGTCAGCTGGGGAGATCCAACCCGAAGGGATGAGTTTTCAGAGATACAAATAACATGAGTGGTACAAGGCTATTGGTGGTATTTGTACCTTACAATGTAAAGGCTCATTCCTGCCTTCATTAGGAACCACTGGCAATTCTCCAGCTGCAATATTTTGGCATGTAGGGCAGAGTGAGGGAGAAATTAAGGATTATAGTAGTTGAAAATCAGAGCTGAAGTTTTAGAATTTTCAAAGCCATTGATACTCTCACATGCCTCAAGCAAAGGGGTCACTGCAAGCTTTTACTGATGTCACTAAAGTACTATGAAGAACAACAAGTATTTTGGCTTCTGAATGTATGCATGGTTAGAGGATCGTTGCTGTGTAATAGCTTCAGCAGCATTATAAAAATAAATGCATTAGTTTCTTATGGACTTCACTGGCTTTCATGGACTGTGGATCAGCTAAATAATGCAATCTTCCGATAAAGGAGATGAAGACAAAGGAGTGTCATTCCTCTATTTGAATATATTGCCTTTTCCAGTCTCCTTTCAGGCAATTCTGTTTCTTTCATAAGCAAATTGCAATTGAACTTTCAGTTTTGAAAGTCTCATTTTTTAGGCACTCTCGCAGGGAGCTCAGTTCGTTTTCTCTCTCTTTCTCTCTCTCAAATTACATTAGGAGAGATTTGTATTTTCCCCAGTGAAAAGCAATGCTGTTACAACCTACAGAAGTGCTGAAACAGTGTGAGGTATTTGAAAACAGCATCTTCCCACAAAAGCAGAACTGGAAATCTCACGTGATTTGTTCTCAAGGCAGAGATTTAATAATCTCAGATTATGCTGTGTGTCCAGCTACCTGTTTCCTCTCTCCCACAAACAATTTTGGTTCAGTTTCAATCAAATTTGATAAGGTAGTAGAAATACCAGAAGGAACTATATTTCCCTAATTTTGTGAAAACAGGAGTCAGTAAAGAAGTTGGAGACACACTGTCACCCTCGCTTCTTAAAAGGAGAGCCAGTTTGCACTGAGCTGTTAAACATCAGACTAGCATCTGAACACCAAGAGTAGCATCTGCTCATCGATGAGATGCCCTTTTTGGGAACATACAGTCAAGGAATCACAAATTTTTAGGAAACCAACTTTTGTTGGCTCACAAAATCGCAGAATAGTAGGGGTTGGAAAGGATCTCTGGAGATCATCTAGTCCAACCCCCCTGCTAAAGCTGATTCACCTAGAACATGTCCAAGTGGGTTCTGAAGAAGTCTCTAACGAAGAAGACTCCACAACCTCTTTGGGTAACTTGTTTCAGGGCTCTGTCACCCTCAAAGTTTTTTCTTACATTCAGATGGATCTTCCCATGTTCCAGTTTGTGCCCTGTTGCCCCTTGTCCTGTCACTGGGCACCACTGAAAAGAGTCTGGCCCCATCCTCTTGACAACCGCCCTTTAGATATTGATAAGCATTTACAAGATCCCCTCTCAGTCTTCTCTTCTGCAGACTAAACAGCCCCAGGTCTTTCAGACTTTCCTTGTAAGAGAGATGTTCCAGTCCCTTCACCATCGCTGTAGCTGTCTGTTGGACTCTCTCCAATAGTTCCTTGTCTCTCTTGAACTGGGGAGCCCAAAACTGGACACGGTACTCTGGATGTGGCCTCACTAGGGCAGAATAGAGGGGGAGAAGAACATTCCTAGTCTTGCTTGTTACACTCTTCTTACTGCACCCCCAGAGACCGTTGGCCTTGGCTACAAGAGCACATTACTGGCTCATGGTTAACTTGTTGTCCACCAGGACTCCAAGATCCTTCTCCATGGAGCTGTTTTCCAGCAGGTCAAACCCTCAGCTGTACCGGTGCATGGGGTTATTCCTGCTCAGGTGCAGGACCCTACGCTTGCACTTGTTGAACTTCATTAGGTTCCTTGCTGCCCAGCTCTCCAGACTGTCCAGGTTTCACTGAATGGCAGCACAGCCTTCTGGTCTGTCAGCCACCCCTTGCAATTTTGTGTCATCAGCAGATTTGCTGAGTGTACACTCCATCCCTTCATCCAGGTCATTGATGAATATATTGAACAAGAAGTCAGAGCTACTCTTGAACTCACAGAACTACTCTTGAAAGGAACTTAGTACTCCAGAATATATAGTGATCAGTTGAGTTGCAGTGCTACATGTAGACAGCCTTTTTTCTTATTTTTTTATTGCTTATCATGTTACTTGCCTTATTTTTTTAATACTTTTTGTATGTGTTTCGTAACACTGCTGCAATGTTTGCTCACTAATGTGTTCTTAAAGGGCACAGTGATAAATGATTCCCAGGAAGTTTCTAACAATTGACGTCTGCCAGGGTAATACAATGTGGCAACTGATTTTGGGTGCCTCTGCCTTTGAGTACTCAGTTATAAGCATTCAGCCCTTGAAAGTCAGGCCTCCTTCGATCAAACATTTAGAGTGGACACCTAAAATCATTAACAAACTTTTCCTTTTATAGATGCATAATACTAAAAGCTTTTTTAAAAGAATTATTTCTTGCCTTAAGAATGTTTCCATTATTATCTGTCGCTCTGAACAGTCTGCGTTCATGGAAGTCGTGTATGATTTATAGACTCGGTTAAAAGTAAGCCATAAAAAGTAGTAGCCTCAACATAAAATACAAGCTTATATGGTTCTTGTCTTAAGATACTGTATCTTAAATTTTGCTGAGCAGTGATGGAAGACTTCATTAAACTACACTGAAAAGAAAAATAAAGTGTATGACACATTAGTGACACACTATTAAACAAAAGAGGGTGAAGGATCTGTTGTGACAATAGAAGTAGTGGCGTTACTTTAAAAAATGGATTGCAGGCAATGGCACTTGAATTTAAATCAGGTTCACCCTATAAAATATGGTTTGGAATATAACGCTCGCATTATGTCTCTGTTAAACCAGCAGTTCATTCTTATTAGGTAATGATCTTGGGCAGGCTTTCCTGCTGGGTGATTTTCAATGGGTGATAATGAAGGTATAGTCTGGAAAGATTATACACAGCCAGACAGGAATACACTTTGCAACAGAGTAGGCTTCAAATTTGTACAGTGTTTGGTAGACTTACATGAATAGGCACAAGATATTTTTTCTCTCTCCCTTATTGGAAAAATCACTTTCTCGACTTGATTTGGTCGTAGTCCCTCAGCCTGAGCTCTCAAATCATCTTGAATGTAGTTCCTGAAACACCTGGAGGTAAAAAAAACAACAACAAAAAAAAAGATAAATGGATTGTGTGCAGGCAAAGTCCAGATTCTTCCACATGCCAACAGTGGTAGCTGTAGTAGTACAGTCTGGACCAGACTGGAACTTCTAGTACTTCTGTGATCCTGCAAGTCTCCTTACACCCTCTTTCACAACATTGTAACTTTCTACCCACAGCACCCCACCCTCTTCTCTAGCAAACGGGAAAGCTATTCCTTCCTTGAGAGCCAAATAAGATCTCTGATCAACAGGTACATGAAAGCTGGAGTTAGAAAAGTTTCATGTAAAGAATTTTTCCACAGAGCTGAATTTGAAAAAATTGAACACCTTATAAGTTGTGACCTGATTTTTAGCAAGGTGGGTATTTCATTCCATGAGTTAAAAATGCACGTGCAGATGTATTAATGGATATTTTTAAATACTTTCTTTACAGAAATAACCTGAGACAAAGGGTACGTGTACAATTATTATTCATTCTGGTGAATTGACAGTGACTGTTAGAGCAACAACTGGTTATTCACTGGCCCAAAGAAGAGATAATTTCTACAGGGCTGTGAGGAGAGGTGTCTTTGATTTGCCTTGTAATGTTTGTGCATAAATATGGCTCTTGATATCCCTCTGTGGCATTTTGTGTAAGTCTCTGAGTGCTGTTCCCCTGCTGTTGATAGGTAATTAAATTCTATTGCTCTTGCTGCTGGTTTGCGTACCATCTGGTACACTGCCATGTAGAGCCAGTGTGTCTTCACTGCAGAGACTATTTTTATGAAATATGTATATAATCTGAAAAAGGGGTAGTTGAGAAGGATTCACTGGAATATTAGAATCTAAATCTTCAACAAATCCCTCCACCTCTCCACCCACCCCCAAATATCCAACTGATCAGTTTTATTCTACTGCATCTTTCTTTGGATTGGAGAGAGATGCAATGCAAAAACTTGGGCTAAAAGCTTTGGAACAGAAGAAAAAAATGTTTGTAACTCTAAAATAAGATTTTGTAGTTCTAATTGCTGGGAAGGATTTGTCTGACTTTAATTTTGGGCTGTGAGGGAAAATTACAGTACCGTTCCTGGGTGGTGGGTGATGGGATTTGCAAAGGTCCAGCAGAAACGGCCCATCATTGTAGGCTATGTGAAGGGGGCACAATAGGTGAAGCAGCAGTGATGGACTTCACTGTATTTCTTGCAGGCTCCTGAGCTCAGGTTAGCCTTGGTAGCAGCCTGGCTAGTGTTTCAGAATAGGGAGTGCATGCAGGGCTGAGTCTTTCACACATAAACATGTTAGTGCATGGATAAGCACAAATAAACTGCACTTCCAGTGTTAAGTGTTTTACAAGTTGTTTTTATTTTTATTGTTTGTGGTTCACTGGTAGCTAAGAGTAGATACTTAAAAAGTGTAATCTGCTGATGAGCTATGTTTATTCACAAATACCATCTTACTTCTTTTAATTCATGAAGTATGTTTCTAAGACTGAAATGCCAGAGTGGGATCAAGTCTAGAGGTCATTTTTTTCTGGTGTCTGTCCTGGTAGTGGTTAGCCATGCATCCCAAAGAAAAGACAGGAAACATCCCCAGATGGTATAGGAGAATTTGAATTTATACCCTTTTCCCCTCCTCAAGAAATTCCTTATAAGCCCTAAAATTTCTTGTTATATTCCTTTTTAAAAAATCCTTTTAATGCTGGAAGATCTTACCTATCAAATTGTTCATCTTAGAGCTGTGTAAAATGCCACCTAACATCATCATCTAATTAAGCTGTACACTCTCTCTAAAAAACTCCTCTTACCATGTTTTAATTAAACCCTTGCATTTAATTAAGCATCTCCTTTTTTTTTTTTTTTTTTTTTTAATTCTGTATGGTTTACAACTTGTTAAAACACATTCAGATGAAGAGCATTTTCCCTGCCCCTCATGCCTACAGATCACACCATATGAATATATTAGATTCAGTTAACAATGACTGCAGGTAAACTAGGCACCTTTATACATCCATTATCCCACATCTTATGTGTAGATAATTATGTTAAAATTTGGATCCTGCTTTTTTGGATGATGAGCCTTTCTGAGACCTAAAAAATTACTCATGAAAAGTACATGACAAGTATCATCAAATTGTTGATAAAGGTCATGCCCCATGTCAAAAACATTTTAGTATAAATTATTTTTGAAAGCCTAAGCTTCTTTCAAAGATCAAATAGCACCAACATCCTGATTATATTAACTAAACATCCATCTGAAGAAAGCAAATTATGCAGGAGACTCATAAAAGCTCTGACTCAAAACATACACTTTTTAAGTTACATGTGGTAAAGGTCATTCTAAATTCAAAAAGCTTTGATATTTTTATGAAATAAGAATGTTAATTCTAGGTGCATAATACATTTTCATTTGTTGCCTTTTTCATTTGTAATACGTATTTGCTATGCAATGCATATGAATTTTATATAGGAATTCAGTTGTGTTCTGCTTAATGTTTGTTGATCCACACAGATGCAGATATATATATATATATATAAAAAATCCTTTGGATTTTATACTGTACACTTTTGAAATGTATAAATAGGATCATCAATGTCCATAATAAATTAATGCAGTATTGGAGAGCATACTCTAAAATACATGGGTTTGAATTTTAGAAAATGGTGAAATTCAAGATGCAAATTTATCTTTTCAGGTTCTTAATCATCTGCATAAGAAGTTGAGAAACATGTCAAAGAAATCAGAAGCGTCCAAGAAAAAGGTAGATAGCTTTCATTACCAGTGTGTATTTGTTTATATTTTAGTTTTATGGCTAAGCTAATTTGATATTATATTGCTTGTTGCCAAAGATGTAATGAAGAGTAGGAATTGATATGAAGTATTTAATGATGTATTCAGTGTCTCTTTGAACTTAGCAGGATTGAAATTTTTTTCTGGTCCAAGTTTTCTGTCGAATGCATCAAGCGTCAAGCCACTACCTGAGATCCCCGTATTTTGATCTTCAGAGCATCTGAAATTTAGTCATGGAGAGAAAACCTGTCTCTAATACTAAATGTTGAGTTTTTTCTTCACAGTCATTTTTCCCTAACTTGTAAATCTTTTTTAAATTATTTTTTTAACTAGCTGAATTTTTTAATGTTTTATGAAGAACTCCTAGGTTATTTGATGAGACTTGAAAATTGGGTTTATTGTGCTTCCTGATAGGAGTCTAATAAGAGACTTTTAATGATTCTGCAATTATTCTGTTGATTTTCCACAAAATCTTTTTTCTCTTATGATCAAGAGTTAAGTTGTATGCTGGTCACAAATAGAATCATGAAAGGTCTTTAAAGCAGAATAGAAACTTTGCGATTTAGAACAATTTTTGAAAGATGTGTTTATATATTGAATTTGTCAGTTAATATAATATGCTTCTGATTTTTGAGCAGATTTGACCACAGCAATCATTTGACTAACTTCTCAGTGTATGAATGTGGAGTCAGAAAAAACCCTTAGGCTATAGCTCATCATTTGATCTGATCACTATTACCATATGGGCATGCAGACTGTCTGCAATGTAAATGAGATATACATGGGCTCAACAGGAAATAAGTAATCTATTATTTATGCATTCTCTATTTTAAGGAAAAATGTCCTAGTCAATAGATTTTGATTCCCAGAATTAAAGAATGATGGCCCTGATTCCATAAAATACTTAACAAATATGCTTTTGCATTTAATGTTTTCAAGACCAAAGGTGTTCTGTACATTGCCATCTTGACTCTCATCTAAATTCTTCTCAAACTGGAAATATTTGTGCTTATCCTCTAAACACTAACTTTTAAAAATTGCAAGTAAAAATCAAATCTGGCTACAAACTAGCTTTCGTAGCTTCAGGGAAAAGCATTATAGATATGCCCAAGCCTGCTTGGATGAATAAGGGTTCAGTAACCAAAGGGAAAAAAAAAAAAGCAGCCCAAACCATTTTTTGCTTTAGAAAAATAAGGGTCTGATCCAAAGGCCTAACTTAAGTTTTTCAAAGCAACTCTTGTTTTCACTAGTGTGCTGTCTCTCTCTGCTTACTGTATCCTTCTTCTTTTCCTTTTACTGTTTTGTTAAGAATGCATTTCATACTTACACACATTTCTAGCTCTATTCAAGCTTTCATGAAAACTTTCTTAAATTTAATTTGCTATACATTGGAAAAAAAGTTAATGAAAAATAAAAATCTGCCTAAATGCTGTTTTTCATGATTTTTGGTCACAGAATCACAGAGTGGTAGGGGTTGTAAGGGACCTCTGGAAAGCATCTAGTCCAATCCTCCCCCAGCTACAGCAAGGTCACCCAGAGCAGGTCACCCAGGATTGTGTCCAGAAGGGTTTGAAATCTCTCCAGAGAAGGAGACTCCACAACCTCTCTGGGCAGCCTGTTCCAGGGCTCCATCACCCTCACAGTAAAGAAATTTCTCCTTATGTTTAGGTGGGAAAAAGTCACAAAGCATTGATACTAATATCATGTGTTTCAGGTGACTTTTATTTGCTAATGATAAACCCTAAGCAAGCTCCTGTTAGGTAAACAAGAGCTGCCTTTTAGTGTTACCATGGTTGCAAGTCATAGTGTTGATTTTGGGAAGGTAAGCTCTGAATTTAGGCTTAGGAGGATTAATGGGATAAAACAGGTGTTGTGAGGTTTCCTATTACAAAATTACTTCTTCTGCAGATAGGAAATACCTTAAGAAAAATAAGTTACAAGAGACATATGATCAACCTCTGCTTTCAGTCTATCGAAAGTCAGTGATTTTCTCGGTGCGATTTTCTTTATAGATGTTTGAACAAACTGAAGGGATATGCCTCTTTTGAAGTAATTGTACATTTTCCAGACAATCTGTTTTCAGTTGGAATATTAGCACATTGAAGGGATCAGAGAATGAACTGCTCTTAATGTATACTTCCTTGTTAGAACATATTTTCCTGATGAGACCTGGAAGAGAAAATATTTGTGTAGCTATTTGTCAGCGGCAACTGACCTAAACTCCATAGGGCTAAGCAGAGGAATGGCTTGTGAGAACAGATGAATCCTTGAGACTAAAGAAATTATATTTGCTACAGATACAATGTCCTTTGGTTCCTGTTGCGAGATTTTGCTAACCAACAACAGTATATTATTATAAATTAATTTGGCCTCTTGCCACATAAATCAAACTTTTTTTTCTGTAAGTTAAGTCATGTTGTCATGTAGGTCAGCCTGAATTATTACTGAGCATTAATCAATTCAAGAAGTATAGACCAAGTTCAATAAACCAGCAAAAAAGTCTATATATTCTCTGTGCTGCAGTATTTGTCACTGTGGCCACTAGGTTGGTTTTGCCTGGGAAGAGGAGCCTATATCATCTGAAAAATAATGCTGTAGAGTGTTAATATAGTAATTATAATGGTCCACAACATAATATATTTTGGAATTAATATTAGGCTTTTACTGGGAGAGTGATTTAGTTGAAAGAGGTACTTGTTAGAGGAGTAGGTATTAATTAGTCAAGCAACAGCAAAGCATTAACTGATGTTGCTGAACTAAGTGAAAGCAAAACAAAACACTGACAGTCAACCTCCACTGTGCCCTGGCAGAATACTTTCAGTGCCTGAAAAGTGAGTAGTGGCTGATGCTGCAGCTGTCTGGATGGATCTAATGAACTTATGGCCCTTCCTTTTCATACATAACGAAAGCGGAGTCAGGAGGCAGCACTGAGGATATTTTGTGTAATTTATTTCTGAGTTCAGTGTTTGGTGGTAAGCTTGAATTTCCAGAAATTTTAAGCTCCTTCTTTTTCTCTCTTTTTTTTTCTTTTTCCCCTAGTTGTATTCCATAATGTTGTTGTATGACTCACCCTGTGGAATCATTATGTTTAAAGGAGAGACCTTCAAAAAAGCCCCTGCTCCTTTTGTAGACACTTGAGCAGAGTGTTTGTCTGACTGCTCCAAGCTCTTCCACTAGCTGCCTTCATATATCAAGATCTCCCTTGAAATTTCGGCCAAAAGTCCTTGTGCACGGTACTAAAATATAGATCATTACATTTGCCAAAGGCTTATGTTATTTTTATTTTACATAAAACTCCTGGCCACCTCAGAAAAGATAGGCTTTTGTGTAGGGAATCAGGAACACCATTCTCTACCCTTGAGCAAAGTTATACGTTTGGCTTTTACTGTGGCATTTTCAAGGCTGAGGTTCTCCTTGCAGTAGTTCACTATGCAAAATAAAGTCCATACAGGTAATAGAGTAAAATCAGTAATACATATTCCAAAGTGCATTTTCTCTCAATATGCCAATTTTTTTCACCAAATAATGTTTTTGAAGCAGGTTTAAAGCAGATTCTCCAAGTGCTTATCAGACATCTGTGTTTTCCTTTCCCTGTCTCAGACAGCACAAACTGTGTTGGTGGTGGTAGTGGTTTTTGGCATCTCCTGGCTGCCGCATCACGTGATTCATCTCTGGGCTGAATTTGGAGTTTTCCCACTGACTCAAGCCTCCTTTCTCTTCAGAATAACTGCGCACTGCCTGGCTTACAGCAATTCTTCTGTGAACCCAATAATATACGCATTCCTCTCTGAAAATTTTAGGAAAGCCTACAAACAAGTCTTCAAGTGCCAGATAAGTAACGAGTCACCTCTGAATGATGCTAAGGAAAATAAAAGTCGGATAGATACACCACCATCTACCAACTGTACACACGTGTGAACTTTGAAAAGTCCTGTATGTTGGCTAGTCATTTCTGTGAACTAAACACCTAGAAAACAAAGCACAATGAGCTTTATCTTGGGTTTATTTTGATAAAGCTAATTGGTATTTACTGTACTGAAGTTGCGCTTGTAGCAAAAGTTTGTGAAGCTAGTGTGAAAGAAAACCGGGTCGGTCCTTTGCATCTTAGATAGCTGTGTCAAATGAAGCTCTTGGAGCTTTAAGAGATACTTGAGAAAAAAATGATGGAGGCGATATGCCTACATTCTTATTCACTACGCATATTGAGGGTGTGTAAAGATTCAGACATACAGGAAGGAAATATCGATATGGACAAGTAACTTTTTGGCATCTTACTCCATCAAATTGTAGAGATGGATAACTTTTCTGTCTTACAGATAATAAATACCATAGTACTATGATTTCAGAGAGGACAACTTTTGTTGTCTCTTCAGATTGTTTCAGCAATGCCTTTTTGCTTTTTAAAGTAAAGATGGGCTCTGAGTCAGAGTTGAAACAACCCATGTACAGTTTGAGGCAATTGATTTAGAGAGGAAAAGCGAATTTTATTTGTTAAGCTGTCTTTTTAACGTAACATACTGAGCAATGATGGATTTTTTCCACTTCATATGCCTGCCTTACTGTATACACAGAACTGCATACGCTGTCTTAAGGTTTTGTTTATGGTCTATATGTAGTTGTACCAAAATGAGAATTTGTGTCTGTCTGAGGGAAGCTTTTCTTCACGTGTTGCATGTGCATATGTATGTTTTGTTAACTTAATAGACTTTGAGATGGAGATACAGTTTTAAATGTGCAATATATATGTTTTAAAATACTGTGTTCCATAAAGCAACTCTGGGCAATGCTTAAGAGTTTAAAAAAGCATTCCCTTAAAAATTGTAGGTGGAGATTGATACTGTATAGTTCTCAATTGGAAAAATTCAGAAGATGTATTTAAATCAATACAAGGTATATAAGGTGAATGATCCAATTCTGGAAATTCTTAAATAAGATGGGCAGTTTCAGCAGTTTTATAAAATACTTACACAGAATCACAAATGTTAAGGGTTGGAAGGGACCTTGAAAGATCATCTAGCCCAGTCCCCCTGCCAGAGCAGGACCACCTAGATCAGGTCACACAGGAACGTGTCCAGGTGGGTTTTAAATGTCTCCAGAGAAGGAGACTCCACAACCCCTCTGGGCAGCC
>WTSP01026247.1:13927-45848 GCA_025331215.1 Actenoides lindsayi
GATTATTTTATTTTTTATCTATTAAACAGAACATAGGTTAATTAATATTTGGATAGAAACCATAACTCTGGAATTTCCTAACTTCCTGCTTCTTGATTTGTCATTCTCAATGTTAGAAGTTCATTTTCTCTGTAGATATTTCTATGTTCCTGCATTTCACCTGATGCAGATACAAGCAATTTTAAGGCCGACGTGTGCCTAGTGAAGTTGGTAGCAAAAATTGCAGCTAATTTAGTGAAGGGATCAGGAACTTGCTTTAACTGTTGACAGGATGCACTAATCACAATCTCTCCCTCCTCTTTCGTAAGTATATTGTAAAATACAGAATGGCTCTGTATTTTCAGGGGGATTGTTTTTTTCCATTATGGTGGGTTAAACTCCACTCTAGTGTTGCATGTTAAAACCCTAAAGACTACAGTCCTTTCTTTCTTTTGCACAAGGTTCCCATGACAGTTCTGAATTGTTGGAGGTAGAACAGTAAGCTTACTCCCCATAGGTTTTTTTTAAACTCTTGTTTTGAGATTCTGCTTCTCTTCTAGATGTTTGGTGTCCTGCATCCTGAGTTTCTCTTGGCTTATTATTTACCATTTTCTTGAGAGATACCTCTTTTTTTCAAGAAAGTGAAGTTTAAAGATTGTTTTTCATGGGCTTTTATGGTATTTGCCATTTGGAGATCTCTGCACTGCTAAGATGATCATTTGTACCTGTTCTGTTCTTTTGTCTGAGAAAGCAAGTCACGAAGAGAAATTTGTCTAGAAAAAAGTTTATGAGAGAGGAAATTATCATGATATGAAACTGTATATCCAGGGGCCTTATGTGAAAGTAATTTAGCATATTTTTTAAGAAAATGTGATAAAAAGTCAAGATACCTATTCATGCTTATGCTGTGTGATCAAATGACTAATAACAATACTTTAAAAGACTTGTTTATTCATAAATAAGCCCACTATAAATAGATCCATTCAATAAAAGTACTCTCTAACTTCTATCCTGTCAGCTAGAGACCTTGACATATCCTTTAGAAATAATTTGGTAGTCATATGGTTTTAAAATGCTAGAAAAGTATTAAAATGAAAGCCATAGGATTAACTTGTGCAAAAAAGGGAGTGTCCTAGGAGAAAAATATGAAACTATATAATATACGTGGTGTTGGACATAGAATATCAAGTAACAAGATCTAGTTATTTTCACAAGAGCCTGAGTTAGTCTTTTAAAGATCTGTTTAAGGAGCCACTTGCACTGGTAGTACTACAGGGTATGTACCAAAAATCAGGTCTTATACAGTAAATAAGTATTAAAAAAAAATAAATCCATAGGAAATACTTGAAAATAGCCCATACTGTAACAGAAGTATTTGGTTGTAGAGTTATATTTTACTGAACAAGGACTGCTTATCTCCTTATTATAAGACTCAGGAAAAAAAAAATACCTGTGAAGTGTATATCCTTTGTATCTTTAACCTAAATATCTTTTTAATTTTGTTTTTATTTTATTTAAAGGAAGCTGCACCTACAGAATCTCTGCTTAACTGGCAAGACTATGAAGGACGAACTCCCCTTCATTTTGCTGTTGCTGATGGGAATGTAGCAGTTGTTGATGTCCTGACCTCCTATGAAGGCTGCAATGTGACATCTTATGACAACTTGTTTCGAACTCCCCTTCACTGGGCAGCCCTACTTGGTAAACTGGACAGTGCTGAATTCATTTAATAATTAATTGACTGTGGTGTTTAATCTTTCTATTTGAATTAGTTCCATCCTGACATTATGCTAACTAATCTTCTAGAACAAAACACTTTCTGCTAGATCAGGTTTAGAAGTTGTATGTAGGCTGGATTTTTTTTCAGCTTCAGATTCTCCAAAGCATTGTAAAATGCAGTACTTCAGCAGGCTATATATGCTTAGGATTTAAGAACAATTAGAGCATTTTGAGATGTCCTTGCCTATGTAGCTTTGTTCATGGGTAAAAAACCCAACTGGGACTCTAGAGCAGTGGTGCCTGAAATGGGGTGGGCACACCCCAGCTTGTGTGCAAGACAATCCATTGTGGTGCATGAAGAAAATATCTGAACTTCTGTTTATATTTATTTTTTATCTGGAGCAATAAGAAAACTGTATTAATATTTAATGTCTGGATTGATGCTAATTCCCTTGCTTAGTCCATATGCAAGACAGTTACATAGGGTTTGTGAGGTGCCTGAGAGCAGTGAGTGCCTCACAGTGTGGAGGGGTTGGCAGTGGCATCATCACTGGTTTGTTCACTTTCAGCTTATTGCAATGCATTGCAGAGAAATGGATTTATGGATTATATTATCTAGGTTTTACTAAATTAACCCACACAAAACAGACAAGTGATTTAAAAAGATTCCCACAAAGAAACCACAGATAATCTGCTAATGCCAGCATAAGTGAACAGCAAGAAAATGGCAGATCTGACACTTCTCCTGCCCCTAGTACAGGCTCTTCATCAGACATATTCTGATGATCAAATCAGGCCTAACAAGAAGTTTTATTCAGATAAAGTTGTTTTTTTTCTGTTCAGATTGCTACCCTGAGACTCAAGACACTCTACAAATTATAGTCTTAAGTGAATTCTGCATGGTTTGGTTTTACAGGTTACAGAACTGGATCTTTGCAAAACAGGTAAAAACCTGATTCAATATAAATAGTCCAAATACAGAGAAAGGCAACTCATAAAATGACAAGCACAAAAATAATATGATTTAGAAAACTGACCTCCTATTTTCCATTCTCCTGTGTGCAGGAGGGAAAAATAAGCACCATATACTGGATAAAAAGAATCTGCAAACACTCTCTCTCCCTTTTTAACAGGCTTCATCCCCATGACCCTTTGGGACACTACAGACAAAGAATGTCAATAAAAGAATCAGATTGCTCAGTGGAGCAAGTCACTGCAACTCCAGTGACAATATACATGTAGTTTGATTATGTTTATTCACAACAACAACAAAAAAAGAGAATGTTCTCAGATTTGTATTCAAGCAGGGATATCTAATTTTTACAGAGAAATTGTGAAACATTTTAAGTGTCATAGGATCAGTCTCCCAAAGAAGTAGTCATTAGCACTTGATTCTGTCCAAGGAGCAAAATTTATTGTGTTTTGAAATTGATTGCATTTGAGAGAAATTTTGCCTGTTGGAAAAATAGATTGTCTGATCAATGTGGAATAAAGGGGGAAGATGTGTCAAGATCTCCAGAATCCTTTGTGAACTTGATGAGATCTCTAGGCACATATGCCCATGGGAAATTTCTGATGGGTAAATTATGATTAATTTTTAGAGTTCTGTTTTTAAGTTGGGTACTGACTGCTGTATATAGATCTCAAAGAGTCTAAAATGTTACTAAACGGATCAACAGCAGGAGATTTTATGTAGTGCATGCATAACAGCCACAAATATGCTGTTAAAGGTGATGGGTTGCATGTGACTGCATCTTAGGGCGTTACTGTTCCTCTTACCTTTTCTTTTGCTTAAAGTCTCAGCCAAGTTACATTTCTTGTGAATAAAAAGTACTACAGAAGTGACAGTTCTTGACCTCCAGAATTGTGTTGTCATGTTTGCGTTTATGTCCAAGTGAGATCCACCTCTACAGAGATTTATTTACTGTTGTCCCAAATTAAAAACAACAAAAAAATTTCAACTCCCTCAAGCCTGCTCATAGCTAATTTAGGTAGACCTCCTGTCCTGATCACAGAGCTCAGTTACCTTTTTTCTAGTTGTGTGTTCTGAAAGTTCAGGCAACTTTTTGTCCAAGCTCAGTACTCCTCTGTGTTTTTCCTTCTAGGATTGAACTCAGAACCGACTTCTTCCAGTGCACCTCAATTCACTTCTTATAGTCTTGAAGTGGGAAGAGCACAGCAACATTATAACTCTTCTTTTTAGTGTTCTACTGATAGGAAGTGACAGAATGTTGTGGTGTTCCAAGTCCAGGCTTGTCTTAATGGCTGAAAGGAGCCTTCCTGTATGCCCTGAAGCCCCTGGAAAAATAATGCCCACATAGCTGTTCATCCTTTTTGAACCATGTTGACCATTTTCTCTTGTTTCTGATACTTCTGCACACATAAAGTCTGAAAGTACCATTCCACAAAGAAAGCTTGCCCAGTCCTCCACCTTTTTAAAAGCTACAGACCACAACTGTTACACAGCTTCATTCTGTAATCATTGGTGCTTTCATGAAAAATAGTCTGCTGCTAGTAGAAAGTTTTACTTTATTTATTCTAATGTCATTCAAGTCAACCATGCAAAATTAACAAGCTGTAAAATTGTGGGGTTTTTCCCCATGTGCAATATACTGCAAGATTTTTCCTGTAAAACCCAAGCATTTTTAGGTGATTTATGCCTTATAGTACCTCTTAAAATACCAAATCTTTAAGATACTCTGTGAGCCATATATGCCTATGAAAGTAATCATATGCAGGGATCAGTTGACTTTAGTGGCAATACACTGTAATGTGTCTTTGTTTTCCTGTCTATGAGGCAGATTTAAAATTTACCCATCCCCCCCAAATGTGATTTTAATCTAAAAACATTCTAATCTGGGTTGGTTTTTTTCTGAATTATCAGAAGCTTCTTCTGGAAGTGTTCAGTTCATTCATTGCCGTGTTAGTATTACAGCTGTCTGACCAGCTCCTACTGGTTCTAGGGACAGGCATGTAGGGGGCTTATGTGTTGGGTTTGGGGTTTGTTTGGTTTGGTGTTGTGGTTGGTTGTTGTTGCTGGGTTTTTTTTTCCTTTTAGTGGTTGGGTACTTAGGTGTTCTTTGTTCTTGTAGGTATGGCTGGACTCTGTGACCTAGGAGGTCCTTTCCAACCATAATTATTCTGTGATTTCTTTGTTTAGGGAAATGCTCTGATGATTTCTTTTAGAAGAAATAGAGCACCTTTCCAAGTGCTCCTATTCACAGGTCATTCTGATGCATACAGATGCCCCTCAGAAATGAGGATACAGAGTGTGGAACTGGAACACTATTGGAAAGAAGATGCATGCCAGGCTTAATAGTTCAAATATGAAGTCTTCTGTTTTGACTATAACAGTTACAACACAAACATACTTTCATTTATTGAAGCCTGTTCATTTTCTTCTGGTTATTTTTTTTTAATAGGGAAATGTTGAACTTTAGGATTCAATACATACCTGGTTTTATTATATTCTGTTTCTCAGGTCATGCACAGATTGTCCATCTCTTACTAGAAAGAAATAAGTTTGGAACTATCCCATCTGATAGTCAAGGTGCGACGCCCCTACATTACGCGGCGCAGAGCAACTTTGCTGTAAGTAGCACATAACCTAGATGTGAAGTAAATACATTTTGCTAAAATATTTATAATGTAATAAAGTGTTTTCGTTGCTTTTAAAATCATATAAACACAGAGTTGTCTGCACAAACTTAATACAGAGGTTTTCCTCTGTTGTGTGATATAAATGTGGTTCATTTCAAACTATTAAAAATAGATTTAAGAAAAACTAAATTGCTGTACAAGGAAAGACCCTTTGATCTATATGTTTACATCAGAACATAGAATAGTCATTATGGTACTTCAATAGAAAGCAGAATGGCACCTACTATTTTACAGCACTTTCACTTTTTAAGGTTAATTATAGCAAAATCCTAGCAGTTAGAACTTACCTAGAGTAAGATCACCTGTATGCCTGGTTGCACAGCTGCTGCAGTACCAGCCAAACCAGTCTCTGTCTTCAAGAAGGTGATTAGCTTACAAATATTTTCTGTTCTGAATGATCCGTTGTCTCATAAAGCATGGCTAAATCATGAGTACCTTTTGTCACAATTCTCCTTTTAAATTTCTTTTTTAAGTTTTAAATATTTTTTAAATATTTTCTAAATTTGGACAACAAAGAAAATTGGTTTCTCAGCCCAATTCATAGAGTTTGGTAGGATAGTGAATTTTTTTCACAGCAAGATCACATACAATAGAGCTAATTATAAAACTCAGCTGCTTGCTGATCATATATGTTATTATAGAAGTAGTTCTCAAGCACTGGAACTGAAGGAGGTTTTTTTTCATGTTGCTGTATCTCTCAGTTGAATTACACCATGCGTAGTAGGCTGAGAGCTCCCATCTAAGTTTCTTCAGTTGTATTATTCATAACTTCCCTTTACAAAAAGGGCTGTTTAGTGCCTAATTAACGTAGGCTTGTAGCACATATTGCAGCATTTTCTTAACAAGGATACTAATTTGGATCTTTCTTGCCCACACACATGTTAATTTTCATAAAGCTAGTAAAATTTTAATGCCGTTGAGAACCACTGAAGTTAACAAATCCAGATATACTACTGAAAGAGGGAACTAACCAATGTATGTTGATACCACAACTATCACCTTCTCTTTCCTTGTGACTGTGGGTTTTGAGGGCTTGCTGGGGTTGTCTTAAATTGCCCCAAATGTCTTGTTGGTGAAGGTTGTCTCAATAAGACCATAAAGATGTCATTCAAATTCAGACTTTTCACTGGAGCATATCTCTGTGTATAATTTGCACCTTTTTAGAGAGGTTTTTATTAGTGCTGATCATTGTCCATTATGTGTACAATTTGGGTCTGACTCACCTAAAGTATTTATGCTGTAAAAGCCTTTCTTTCTAGTTTAAGTCAGACTCATGGGAAGGATAGAATATTTTTATTTGCAATCTGGTGATTATCTCCACAGGCTTTCATCTGGTTTTTTTTCTTTTCTATATTGATATATTCCTAAAAACCTATTTTTCGTAGTGACTTTCTTTCTCTGGGCTTGGTTCAGTTGTATGAAACATCTTCATTTATATTACTGCTTTCTTATCCCACCAGCCAGCCAAACTATAACATCGTTTAGGTTTTTATGAGGAAATCAAGTAGATGATGGAATCAGACTTTCTTTTGTAGTCTTGGGTATTTACAGTGAATGTACTGTTTCCCATCTTACATGAAGAATCAAACGGGAGAGTCTCATTCAGGTCTGTAAGCCTCTTTTAGCTGGTGATGTATCCCAGAGCCCCTGTTTTTGCACATCTAAACTATATGTGGTGCTTCTCTCTCGTTTACCACTCTGCTTGCTCCTGAGCACCACTATTTGCTTTTTTCCTCAATTACATACAAATCCTTAAGTAATTCCCACTACTGCATTCCATATGCAGAGTCAAACAACTGAGGGGAGACATAGCCATGTTTGTTTTGGCAGTAGCATCTATATAGTCATGGTTTGAGAGCCATGTTGGTGTTCTGTTCAGCCTGCCCAAGCATGGATAGGTGTGGTATGTTTGTCAGTTTAAATGTGATGTTTATTACTCCCTAATAAGAAGGTTAGTTCTTTTGTGTTTAGCCAGCACTTAATATATGTGAAGAATTTGTTCTCTAAGACTAACTTCTCCCCACTTCTAGAAGTTCATAGTATAACCACCCAAATAGGCTGCTTGAAAGCTAGATGGCTTATGGATTCCACAGAAGGTCCAAATAAGCATCCATTATAAAATTTTGAACTTCACGTGTGAAGGCAGATGCTCTATTGGTATTGATTTTAGTAGAGTGCAGGACTAATTTTTTTTTTCTGAATTATTCCAGAGATGACCCAAACCAGTGAACTTCCCTTTCGCGTACTTGTATAGATTGATCTAGTAAATGAAATGTGGATATATCTCTCTTATCTTTGAATGTTCATAAATAATATGTAGTATTTTACAGAATTACTTGATAGCGCAGAATTAAATGATTCATGTTTACTTCTTTATTGTTGTTTTCCAGCTTTGTTGGTTTTTTATTTTATTTTCGTCGCTTTTTATACTGGACATAAAATATGTGTGATTTTTCATGACAAAATATACATAGAATTAAACCGATTGATACTTCTGTTTTCCAGTTTCTTAACCATCCTGTTCTAATTCAATTTAATTTTCAAGTTGTGATAGCTTCATTTTGGAAAATCAACTTATCTAGCTCTGTGGGATTTTCTTCCACTTTTTCTCCTTAAAAACTCTAGGAAAAAAGAGTGGTTGAAAGAAACGTTGTTGTGCTAAAACGGAATGGAAAAGTGAAATGACTTATTTATGTTTGTAGGATGTGTGCCTTAGTACTGAAAAGGTCCATGCTCTCTACTGCTTTTCACTTTGCAGGATTTCAAGCAGTGCAGAGTACTGGCAGGGTGCTGAGCTGCTGGCTTAATGAGTAGCCGTTTGTGTCTGAGGTGTAGCGGTGGCCAGTGCGGGGACACAAAGCTGTAAGCCCACACTGGTTTGTGTGGAAGGCTTAATGCTTCCATTCCTCATTATTTCCATTCGGTTATACCTCCATTATTTCTGGCTGGACCTTCTTCCACTTAACTGGTAGTTCAGATACGGACCCAAATTCACAAAGGTGTTAAAATCTTAGATCACATTGACATAAGATAAATGAGAAATTTCCTGTTTCTTTAGAAGGATGAAATAATAAGTACTAGTTAAAAAAAGTTGAAATTAATTGGTAGGATTTAGGCATTTAAACACGGTTGTGATTATAAGTATTTGATTCCTTACAGCTGATGAATTCTCATCCTTACCAGAGCAGTGATATAGCTATTTTGGATTCACATGGGGGGAAAGAATAAAATAGTGTTGATACTAAAATATAAAAATAAAATAAATAATGAAACCTACTTATTTCGGTTTTTATTGGCTAGCCTATCAGTGGCTTTTAAGAGATGTTTATGAGCTGTTAAATACACAGCCTTTGTAAGGCATTAGCTAGAAAAGGGATAATCTTTCCTTAATTCTTTTTTTTAGCAGTTGTGATTTCCTCTCCCTTCTTTTCCTGTGTGGCTTAAGTATTTAGCAGCAGGTTACACAAGTGGACTTGTTTACTGAGACCTCAACACAAGCACAGCACTTGGAGAAACAATTCTTTTTGCTTTGATTTAAGTAGAGATTTTAGTGTAACAGTTACAGTGGAAAACCTGTACTCAGATGTAAAGATTTTCTTAATCTTTCTTGATTTATAATATTTCAGCAATCAATAATCTGTTGATATTATTAAATGGTAGGAAGTAAGTCTACATTGCCCCAAATGTCTCTTTTCTTTTTTTGTCAAATTATTAGAGTTTGGCAAACTAATATATCTGCATGTGCAGTCATGTTTAGAATTGGAGCAAAAAAACATGTCAGGAGAATATTTTGAAGGAACTTTATTTCAGCACCATAGTATTAAAGTAATGAAGTAATGTCGATAATATTTTTCCCCTTGCTTTCTTCACAGTGACTGCAGTGTCTTTTACTTCCTTATGATGATCACATGATGTTTGACACTAAGAAGAAAAAAGTATGAAATAAATGACAGTGTTAAACTCATAGTTAAGGGTGCACTGAGAACACTGGTGAGGAAAAGGTCATTCCAGAAAATACAGTGCTCCTGGTGCTATTACTCTCTACAAACATAAAAAGGAAAAATGAAATTTTCTTTTGCTTCATAAACAGCTAAATGAGACACGATAGTTTCTTATTGTTACAGGTACCTTTTAATGTTAATTTCAATAGTATCTCTTTTCAGGAAACAGTTGAAGTATTTTTGAAACATCCTTCTGTAAAAGATGACTCAGATCTTGAGGGAAGAACAGCCTTCATGTGGGCAGCTGGCAAAGGCAGTGATGATGTCATTAGAACTATGCTGACTTTAAAGTTGGATATTGATATCAATATGACAGACAAATACGCTGGCACAGGTAAGATGCTTTACAGTAAAGAGCCACTGGATATTTTCAGTCAATGTGGTTTCCACCAAGTAAAAAACATTGTTAGAAGCGATATTAATCTTTTCCTGGATGTGTACCTTAATCCTGAAAATATTTCTGCATTAATTTAGTCCTGTGTGTGAGTCACTTCTTTGCCTTACTGCGGGAGAAAAACAAACATTTTCTGCACAGATTGGAGCAGTTCATTTGAAACATAGCGAGAAGTAGAACTGTACTGCTGTGCTGCTACTTACTTAGATCTATAATCCTGGGAAAGGAAGAGGTGTTCTGTTTTTTGAAGAATAAAATGAAATATAATTGCATTAAAAAAATCCTCCCTCAAAATGTATGTTAGAAGAAACTGTCAGTAAATAAATACTTTGAAAATATAGAGCAAACTAACCAGTGAAGTGGCTAAATTGTCATCATGAAAGCCACAAGTACCATAGTTATTTGTAAAGATAATGTAATAAAGATGAGATCTATTGCACTTCTGTCATCGGAGCAAGAGGTTAAACTTAATATCCCAAAAGTTTATCATCCCATTATCCTCCCAAAGCAAAAGACAGATATGCAACTCAGTGTTTCGGAGTTCATGCAAGTCACGAAATTTAAAATTTCCTACAGCAGCTCTGAATCTGTCTCCTTTAATGAGAAATTATAAGAATTTTTTGTGGAAATATTGTGCCTATGTATTACTTTCAACAAAAATACAGTAACAGTTCTGGCAGAGACAGTGATTGAAGGGTAAATGTATTCAACAGTGCTGGAAATACAGTTAAAATTAGCAGAGCTGTATCACAGAATGTTAAGGGTTGGAAGGGACCTCAAAAGATCATCTAGTCCAACCCCCCTACCAGAGCAGGATCACCTAGGGCAGGCCACTCAGGAACGTGCCCAGTTGAGTTTTAAATGTCTCCAGAGAAGGAGACTCCACAACCCCTCTGGGCAGCCTGTTCCAGAGCTCCATGACCCTCACAGTGAAAAAATTTTTCCATATGTTTCTGTGGAACCTCTTACGCTCCAGCTTACACCTGTTGCCCCTTGTCCTATCATTGGACATAACAGACTTAATATGTCTTTAAGTGGTAAACCACTGAAGAACTAGTGAAAGGGCACTCAGTCCTTTGAGAACATTACGGTTAGCCGGCATAAGATAGGCTTTTACTTTTTTATTAATGACCCATAGCCTCATAAACTGTCAAAGGAACCTCTGGACATCCTCTCAGGGGAGGGCTACCCACAGGATTGGATCACACCCTTGTCTGGGTGAGTTTTGAAAATTTCTGAGGGTGGAGATTCAACCACTTGGGGGGGGAGGGCAACCTGTGCCAGTGCCTGATGACCCTCACTAAAACAGTTTTTCTTATTCCCAGTTAGGATTTCCCTTGATGTTGCTCATGACTGTTGCCTTCTGTCCTTTCACTGTCTACTTAATTATTCTCTGTAACTAATACGTAATTTAAGATGACAAATTTCCCCCCAGCCTTCTCCTCTGAAACAACGCATCCCTCTCAGTCTGTCTTCATCTGTTGTGCTCCAGCTCCCTGTCCGGATTAGTGGCCTTCTACTGGCACTCCTGCAGTGTATCCATTCCTCTCATGAACTGGGGTGTTCAAAACTGAACACTGTGTTCCAGATGTGGCCTCATGAATACTCCATAGACTGGTCACTTCCCTTGACCCATTGGCTGATTCTTGCTAATACAACCCAGTATAACAGTAATTTATTGCTACAAGGGTACGCTGCTGACTCATATTTAATTTCTGCTTTACAAGCACCTTTGTGTCCTTTTCTGAAGAACTGCCCTGAATCTCAGTCCAAGTTTCAGGACTTTGCTTTTGGCTTTGTTGAATTTCATGGAGTTGACAGCTGTTACTTCCATTCTTCCAGCTTACCAACAGTCCTCTGAAAGGTGACCCTTCTTTGCAGCTTATCTACCACTCCCCCACGTTTGTTATCAGGTGCTCTGTTAGGTTCCTTTGTCTCCAAAAACTTGCTTAAAAAAAAGTTCAGCATGGTGGAACCACAGCAACTATGGAGGGCTAGCTAACATGAAAATGTCTACATTGATGTGTCAGCGTTGTCTGCTTTGAATCAGTAAAATTATATTGAAGATATGCTATTGCATGCATGGTGTTTGTGTCCATTCTTTCATATGAAGAGACAGTTTGATGATATTGCTAGGAACACAAAATATATGAAAAATACCTCAGTTGGAGAAAGGTTTATCTGTGCAAGAAAACATTTTCTGGGTTGTAAAGACTAATGTATAAAGAGGTCAAGAAATTATTCCACTGGGGGGTTTTGTCCAGTGTTGGCCCTGCCTGCTTGTAAGTAGGTATTTGAGGTATGATACAAGATTATTACAGCTGTGCTCTTCTTCAACTAATAAAGCCTAAAATACATTTCCAAGATATGTGTGGACCCAGTTGTATACTGTGCACTGTTATATATAAATCAGATTTAGGATCCATAGTCAAAATGGAAAAAAAAATAATAATAAAAAATCAGTCATTAAATTACACAGATTTCAATCAAATGTATAAACTCTTTATTATATGTAATGATGTAAACGCTCAGAATTCCTTAAAATTTGTATCAAAAAATATAAAATTTCCTAATATTTCTCATGTCTAAGGTAGGTAAAATCACATGCTATAATAGATTACGAAGATATGACCAAACTGGCTGAAATTCTATGTAAAAAATGATTCTGACCATATAGGGACCAAACTACAACTTTGTAATTGAGTGTTCCCATCTGCAATTTTAATGTTCTTTCAGTACTTTATATGATGAAATTAACTGGATCTTTGATTATTTACAGATTCTTCTGAAGTCTTTTTCTAAATGTAAGCATTGAAAAAAAGCGTATTTCCAAAACAATTTCATTTTTTCTAAGATAGGACATTTTATGATGTTTTAAGTTACGACCCTTTAAGCTTTGTATTAATTTTCACTTTGTATTCATGCACCTCTCTTAAAACCTTAACTTTATTATTTTCATAATCTATTTTATCTTCATTTTTTTAAAAATACTGTCAATGTCCCCAATAGGTAAACATTAAACTTCATATATTTATTGTTGCAGTGAAGTAAATTTTACTTTAAAACTCGCATTATAGGGAAACTGAGGGTTCTTTTTATAAAATAATGTTGTGATTGCAGTATTTTAAATGTTATCTTCATGGTTGCCTCACAGTACAACATGTCACATTGAACCTAATGATATCTGTGTTGTTTTGTGAAAGGATAAAAGCAGAGAAAAGAACAGCTTCTATCTTACAGAGCTTGTATTAGTGTTATGTATTCAGTACATGTGCAAATGTTGAAGACCAGAAAAATAAAATTCTGTATTTGTTTTAAATGTGTAATGAATCTAAAGTAACATGCAATTGTTTTAAGACATACTGTGCTTTGCATGAATTTTCAAGTGATTTTTTTAATAGGTCTGTACTGTCTCTGCTTGTCTCTATAATATGAAATACAAAGTGCTTTTCTTAAAAAAAATGTTTACATAATACTTAAAAACAAGTGGTGCCCTCAGGAAAACTTCCAGAAAAAATAATGTACACAAAACTCAATAGAGCCTGATGGCTAGATGTCATTATAGGTTGAAAATACCTTTTTGAGAATTTAACTGATACAAAAACCATTCTCAAGTACTTAAGTGCATGGTCATCCTTTAATTCAGGCTGGTAAAAGTCAACGGAAATTGCTGGAATTTATTGATATTTCTTGAATATTCAAGTGCAAATTAAATCTCTGCAATTTACATTTTGCTTAAGAGACATACAAACAGAACCAGTTCCATGTTTTGAATATGGAAGGAAACTTAGTTCTCCAGTGATGTGAAATCCAAACCTATTCTATGGAAGTCTGTATATAGCTCCACTTTTGGAAGGAGGCAGTCAAATCAGTGCATATTTTTATGTGGATTTGCATTAACATTGAGCAATGGCTTTTCAATACAGTAAAAATAGCTAGATGAGCATGATCAGTTCTACATCCCATGAAATGCACTTTTAAAAACATAAGCAAATGCTACAGTATGGATTTAAAATGATGTGCACTTTATCAATTTTACTGTGCAGTTCTTAAATAATCATTTGTATATGCATATATACTTGACATTTGTAGATAGGCTAGCGTACCTCACCCAGATGCATTTACTGGATGCAGACTGACGTCTCATTTTATAGAAATATTTCCGTAAGTGCAGCGTTCTGTCCTTGGAAAACTTTGTACCCTTCCCATTGTATGGTTATTCCATTCCCTCATAAATATCTAACCATATTTAAAATTAGATGAGAAAAATAAAATCTCTCATTTAGTAATAAATCATTTGAGCTACACAGATGTTTCTAGCAATACCTGCAGAGAATTTATCAAGCTGGTTAAGTTTAATATGAACATTCTGAAAGAAGATACAAAATTCTTACTGATGGCTTGTAGCCATGACATTTATAGATGAGATGATGGCATGACTGTTCCTTTACTTGGAATGTCACAATTTCATAGAATCAGAGAATCATAAAATGGTCTGGATTGGAAAAGACCTGTAAAGGTCATCTAGTCCAACTCCCCTGCAGTGATAAGGGACATCTTCAACTGGATCAGGTTGCTCAGAGCCACGTCCAACCTGACCTGGAGTGTTTCCATGGATGGGGCACCTACCATATCTCTGGGCAACCTGTTCCAGTGTCTCACCACCCTCACTGTAAAAGATTCCTTATGTCTAGTCTATATTTCCCCTCTTATAGTTTACAACCATTACCCCTTGTCCTCTTGCAACAGGCCCTGCTAAAAAGTCTCTTCCCATCTCTTAAACAGGCTCCCTTTAGGTACTGGAAGGCCACTATAAGGTCTCTCCAAAGCCTTCTCCAGGCTGAACAACTCTCCAAGTCTGTGTAACTGAAAGGACTTGCAAAACCCCTGGATTAGTGAATTCAGAATGTGGTAGTACCTGGGGTTGTGTCACTGGAAGCACCGTTGCAAGCAGGGGGACTTTCACAAAGACATTTCCTAGAATTTCTTTAAAAAAACCCCAGACACCCAAGCTGAAAACTGATAGCAATTCAGCATAGAGAGATATGGTTAAGAAATGGCCATATTACATCACACAGCTCTGTACCCACCCAGACAGAGAAATATCTGATGCTATGCTTCATTTAAGAGTGGATGAGATCACAAGATCCCATACAGTGGAATTAAGCTGTGACAGTTAAATCTGTAAATGAAGTAGAAGTCTTTTTATTAAGCCATGGACATAAATAATCCTAGAATGATTAATGAACAAATGCTATATATTATGGGGCATATATCCCACTGTTTCTTACTTCAAATCACATCTGGGTATGTCTCAAAAGATTTTGTGTGTTTAAAACTCAAAATATGGACTAGGTGTTAGTACTGCTTTGAGGAAAAAAATGCAGCTTATGTTACAGAGTATTTAGACCTGTTGATCACAATGGCCCCTTCTGACCTTAGTTTATTATAATTCTTACTCTTAGTTTTGTAATTAATAGTATGAGCTATGGAGCTATGAAGAAAATACAATGCAAAACTGAGCTATTACTCAGTCTACAAGTCATCACCTGAGGATGTATATAGAATAACTGCACAAGTCGGCTACATCCTGAAAAGATCTTACAATGTTTAAATTCAATTCAAATCTCTGACATATGGATTGCCACTCTTAGAGAAAAAATTAAAATGATGCAGTGTGCTCTTCTCATTTTGCTTAATTACTTTTTGCCCTAATTAAATGTAATCAATCGCATTACTTTTGCATTGCAATTTATCGTTTTCATGAGAAGTATGAGCTGACTGTTCCTGGAACATTTGAAACACCTGGTGGTAATTGCATTTCACTCCGTAAGTCAATGGCAAAGCTCTTTACCAATCTGTTGTGAGGTTACACTGGAAATCTTTACAAGCTAGAGAGTGTCACAGTAATGTTTTAATTTCACCTTGTCTTAAACGAAACCTTGCAAAAAGTATCTATACAGAACACACGTGATCTGCCATTATACTTCTGGTAAATCAGTCAGCATTTCATGGATATTTAAACAGGTTGGGTGGTAGAGAAACCTGACTACGTGCCTGCCACGCAAGGCTTCATGTGGGCTTGTAAGGTGGGAACACTAATGTGAGTGTGGGCTCTGCTGTTTTCAAGACTTCTGGGTACTCCTTACTGAAATGTGCACAGAGCAGGGTTTTGTGTTTCATTTTGGTTTGGTTACCCTTTGCCCTCAGTGCTACAAGAATGGAGCAAAGAGACTGTTCTGTCCTTCATAATTAAGCAGCCTGACTGGGATCTTCAGCATCAAGGAAACCACTTCTATACTTTCAACCCTATTGCTATAGATTGCTATAGATTCAAGAGTATCCTGATAATACGGCCTAATGCACTAAATGAAAAATGGTACCTAATTATTAACATCAGGGGAAGAGAAGGGAGGGTGGGAGGAGAGGGAATAAATGTTGAAGACCATCAGTGTTTGCGAATGGAATATATTTAGGGCTCCAACTTTTAACCTCTACTGGCCAATACTTAATAGTTTATAAGCAATTTGTCAGGGAAGAGTGGAATCTTCTGGACTTGGATCATTATTTTTGACATTTATTTATCTCCTCATGTGTATAACAAAACTTGCAGAATCATATTTCTTGTATGTTGTCTGTTGTTGCTCTACAGAGCTGTCCTGAGATGTGTTTTTAGCTGTTCTTGCATTCATATGGATGAAGATTTAAATATTCTTTTTAACACTTGTGATAGTCTTAAAATAAAAAGGGTATTTTACCTCCAGTTCTGCACATACCTGACTGCAAGGCACAGTTTATGTATAAATCACTACTAAACATCCAGGGAAAAAACCCAGTATCATCTGAAATGATTATTGGGGAAAATGAGACACAGCAAGTAGCTTCCAATATGGACTTGATTTTCACCTGTAGTATTAGAGCTGATGTTCATGTGTGAAACTTTTTTGGAAAGAATGCTTATACTATGATCCCATGCTGGAAAAATACTTAGGCTAAAAGTAATGAAGAACTATACCATGAATATAGACAGAAAATATTGTCAAGATAAAGGGCATATGACTATTTTGCTATGGATGAAATAATACGAAGATGTTGTTTTGTAATCACACAAACCTCATTAAAATGTCTTTGATGTTTTGCTAATTTTGCCACATCCAGAAGATTTCTATAATGTCAAATGAAATAGAATCTTGCATTTAAATTATTTATTCAGTAGATTTCATTAATATATAAAGGAAAGAGTTTTTCCTCTTTTTATGACAGCAATATTACAAATGGTATAGTTGAGTACAAATGGAAGTAAATGGACTTTCCTACTTCTAATCTGAATCTTACAATATTTACCCACTCTTAGATACACTATTCAGAGACCTTTCCCACTTTTCCTTGTGAAATACTGATTTTCCTACTGATTTTAAGTTACATCACTTCCCTCAGTGTAAAAGAACATGGTAATAAAATGTCTGCCTCATGGCTGATAAAACGGGAATGATTGTAGGAGGAACTATGCTGTGCACATTATTTTGTTTTTCAAATTTGACTTAAAACTTGCAATTGTAATCCTTTCACTCTTATGTATGAATGGTATTTGTTGTATTTAATTCTGCCTGGCTAAAAAGATGCAAATAGAACGTATTATTTGCTTGGTGACTCAGATTTCTAAAAAGTGCATATTAATCAAATTAAAGCTCATTACACTGAATGCCTGTTCATGTCCTGCTTTTCTAATCTTTAAAAAAACCCCACTGTTACTGAAAAATACACGGCTTTTAAATTACTTTAATCCTTCCAACAATCAGTGCGCATCAGAGAGAAGGGGGAGAATATTTTTAAGATGATATTTCTAAAGCCAAGAACTGTATTACACATCCTTCTAAGAGGCAAGAGAGTAAATTAACAAAGTGCAAATAAGAGTGAAAATAATCTATAACTGCTGCATATATATGTAGATGACTAAGTCAAGTGCATCCCTTGTTTTCATTAGAAGAAACAATGAAAACTGTTCCTTTTCAAACTGTACTTTATTATCATTCTAGTTGTATTGTAACTTCTAATGTACTTACCTGAGCACAATCATAGTTATTGTTCAGTTACTCATCTAGACTTTACTGAAGTAAACTTTACAAGTACTGTGTTCAGTTCTGGGCCCCTCACCACGAGAAAGACATTTAGTTCCTGGAGTGAGTTCAGAGAAGGGCAACCAAACTGGTGAAGGGTCTGGAGAACAAGTCCTGTGAGGAGAAGCTGAGATTGTTTAGTTAGGAGGAGACCGAGGGAAGACCTTCTTGCTCTACAGCTTCCTGAAAGGAGGTTGTAGGTAGGTGGGTGTGGCCTCTTCTCTCAAGTAAATAAAGACAGGACTAGAGGAAATGGCCTGAAGTTGCACCAGGTGAGGTTTAGAGTGAATATTAGAAGGAATTTCTTTACTGAAAGAGTAGTCAGGTGCAGGAACAGGCTTCCCAGGGAGCTGGTGGAGTCCCTGGAGGTATTCAAAACAGATATAGATAAGGCATTTCAGGACACGCTAGAGTGGGATGGTGAGGTGGGTATTTTTGTATGGTGTTTTTTGTTGGTTTGGGGGTTTTTTTGATTGACAGTTGGACCTGGTGATCTTAAAGGTCTTTTCTAACCATGAAAAGTCTAAAAATAACAGAAGGAAAGTAATGCTATGAATATGTAGCAGTGAAAGATACTGAAAGAAATAAGTGGGATTACTGGGGATGACAACTATTACTGGGCAGTTGGAGTTCCATTTTTTGGGATGGATCACTGTATAGAATCATAGAATACAAGGTTGAAAGGGACCTCAAAGATACAATCTTTCTGGCAAAGGCATGGTCATATAATTTAGCAGGTGAGTAAACTTTCCTACCCACCATAGTTCTGTTATGATCTGTCAGGTTTTTTTCTTTTTTTTTCTTTTTTTTTTTTTTTTTTTTTTTTTTTTTTTTATTTAACTGATCTAGCTTCTCAGGAAATTACTGAGTCTTTCCAATTATTTCAGTGGAAATCAGATCCGACTCCCTCTCCCACCACAAAATAGTGTTTAAATTGCTTCTTTTGCAGTCTCCATGCTACAGAACAGGGTTCTTGTGAAGGCAGAAAATGAGGTATGCTCTAAGGAAGAGGAAAATCTCCTGATAACCTTTTGTCATGACATCTGACCTTTGTATCAGGAAAGCTGCAATGTCTATCAGTATGAGACTTGACCCCATTTGCTGTCTTTTGAACAATACAAAATCGAAGACTTAAATTCATCCCTGAAACTCCCTTGAATTCTTATTGCTTAAAAAAGAAAAAGGATGAATCTATTATTGGCCATGGATTTATGGAATAATGATACATTCATAAGTATCTAGATAGTGCATAAACATTCCACTGCAATGTTTAATGCATACTGCATATAACATAGTTAATTCTAAAAAACAGGCAAAGTGATTGTTCGAAAGAAAACCCACTTGCATGTTACCATTAGTAATTCAGTTAAGGAATCAGACAATAGTCTTTTAGAGTGGCAGCCAACACATATTAATCAGACTTTTAGTTGCAGAAAGTGGAGGACATTTGTTCTTTCCTCCCCGTTACCTATATGTTATCTTACTATTGCTTCAGGTTTAACTTTGTACTTCCTGCTTACTTTCCTTGTATGAGTCAGATTTTGATTTAAAAAATCCAAATCACAGTTCTCCAGAACTAGTCATTTACATATCTGTTAAGTTTTATTAGAAGTATACTTTTACAGGTAGTATTATTAATAAGTCAGCCACATCTGTTTGCATCTGTCCCAAAATCCTGCTGAAGCGGTTACCAGCTCTAAGGCCGTGTAAACAAGAGAAACCATCAGTTTATCCAAATGTAAGTGACCAGCTTAAGTCAAAGTTTCCACAGAGATATCAAGCAGATGTCACCAGAACATCTCATTTTGCAAGCATTATCATCTCATTAGGAGCTCTGAGACATTCTGTTCCATTAAACCAGGAACAGGCAGGCTGGAGTAGGTATCTAAAACATTATGTAGCTCTGTGCATCTGTTTACTGTACTTGGTCATGCTTAATCCTCGCTGCTTCTAACGAGGTTTTTAGAGAAGTTAATTGTGTTATGAGGTTTTGCCCCTCAGCTCTGTAACTGCAGTTGCAAGACTGCTTTGGTTAAATCACTGAAAGCAGGTATCCACCACATTCTGAAAGCTTTTTTTGATATAGCATTCTTCACAGTTTCTTCTTTTGCTGTGTTATGAATACTTAGCATTTTTGTTGGCTGGAGACGAAATTGTTACACAGAAAAGTCTAAAAAAGGGCTCTAAGGGAAAGTTGGGCAATGTTTTGTGCTAAATCCATGAGCAATTGATGCAGAGCATTCATCAGGCAAGTACTGGTGAGACCTTCATTTTAATTAACATGCCAAAGTCACAGACTTAAAGGATTCAGTAGAAATTTCTGCTCATACTCCTCCTACCAGACGTTCATCTGGGCAGAGCTGGGCTTCTTCATTTGGTTCAATTTAGTGTAGCTTTTGACTCAAGACTAAGCCATGTTCTGAAGTGAATCAGTGAGTAAAGACATGAAACACAGCAGTTATTGCCCCATAGGTGGTGGGAATGGCAGAGAGCAGCTATACCTTACAGCTCTTCCTTGACATGTTGGGTGTCCCATACACTTCACTGTGGCTGTGTCTATGTTAGTGTGGATGGTTTCTTCTCCAGTTGTGAGTTTGCCTCAGGTCTGTCATAGCAGACACACTCAAATACAGAGGGATGCATCCGGATTTGTTTGCTTCCTGCTGGGCCACCACTGAAGCAGTGACCTCGGGCATGTGCAAAGGCACCTTCTTCCTCCCATAGAGGAAGGTGCTTCTTCTTCAGGGTCCTCGGTTGAGACACTGTTAGTATCATTATGGCAGTGTGGGAGGCCTTAGAGAAATCTGCTTTGTGTTGCCTGCTAAGCACAGACCCCTCCTGTGTGGCATGGGCCACTGCGACAGCGTCAGTGGTCAATCATGGCCAGGCAGGGCCATCGGGATGGGGTCCAGACTGATGCCCAGCTGTGCCATGGGCCTGTGGTTGGCCTAGCTCTTGGGGGCCCATGGCCAGGCAGGGCAGTGGGGAGATAGAGATGGGTCCTGCCTCAGCATTGCTGGGGCTGGAGCTGATGGCCTCAGGCGGCTGAGATGGGGTCCTGGGCCATGGGGAGGTAGGCAGAAGGCTGGGGAGTGGGAAGGGACAGGCAGGACTGTGAATATTCTCGGGGTCATGAGATAAATAATTGGCATTTATTCTTTACAAACTCATCAACACTTTAACCATAAGATGGAGCCTGTAAATATCTCATGCTAATGATAAGAGCTGACTGGACAACTTTGGAGGAATGTCATATAAACCCTGTGCAATGGTGACAGAGCAGGGAAGTCTGGTGTATCCAGACAGTTAGATATTATATATAGTGATTCTGTGTGAAATTTCCAAATATTTATTGTCTATCTGCACCTGAGAAAGGATTTTTAGGGAGTTGAATATATAAGATAAGACTGTATTTTCACAACTGTACTGTATAATAGACAAATAAAATATACTATATGGTACAAGGTAGTAAGCATTTCCTGTGTAGTCCATAAATAAAGAGGTACTGTAAAATGATGTCTGTTTTTGCGAAATGTAGCAGACTGTATCACTATCCATTAGATCAGCCTGAGGGCATGTTTCTCAGGGAAATATTTGCCTAATCATCTTTGCAATGTTTTTGTTTGTTTCCTAGCAGGAGCATAGGAAGTAATAAAAGTAAATAAGGTTAATATGAGAGGATTATGGATTATTCAACTTTTATCAGTTTGGGTGAGAAATAACAATATTAGTAATAGAGCTAGAGATCTAGAGAGTCACTAGGTTGCTCTGCATCCAATTGTTCTACTATGGTGCAGACAATAATCATTTGGGTTTCATAAAGTGTTGAATTTATTTGTAATGGTGACTTATACAGCATGTTAAAGCATATTTTCTTCTGTGTTTTTATAACAGCAGTGGTTTGAATTTCTGTTGCTCTGCGCATATGTTTCATCTCCTATTTTACTTGCAACTGGAATGAGGGAACTCTGCACATATGTTTCATCTCCTAATTTACTTGCAACTGGAATGAGGTATTTGGAATATTTTTACTGTAAGCATAAAATAAACAAGGCCAGCTGATGAAGTACCTGTGGGATCTGATTAAAAAAAATGGTGTTATGCTAATAGTTCAAGATCAGAAAGTCCACAACCTCGTGACACAAAGCATTGATCTGATATAAATGCATTTTGTTGTCTTTGCTTCAGAAATAGTTGACAGTGAACTTGTTACTAGAAAGCTTTGTGCTGCATAACATTCTGCAAACTGTGTAAAACATAAAAGTATAAGCTGACATAAACTTCATATTGTGTACTGCAGCATTTCAAGATATGCAGTTTTATGTTCACATCCAACAGGGATGAAACTTGTGTTGCTAAGTGATTGAATTGTGCCCAGAGGTAAATGACAACAGTCAAGCAACCAAGAAGTGTCTTTATAGAGGACATAAAACAGAAATACTGCCTCTTCAAACCAGAAAAGCTCACAGCAAAAAGACCTTTGCAAATTCTACGGACAGCAATGGCAACTTAAGACAATGTGATCTAATAAAAACAATTAGCTAAGTAAAGCACTGGCTAAAGCTTATATGCTTTGCACATCAAAACTATTGAAACTTTGTCCTCCTGCTTGATCCAACAACATGGCAATTCATAAAAAAGAATCCAAACAATGTGATAGTCAAATCTTCTATAAATTGCATACCTAAGGCCTGATGATGCCTTTAGCTTGCATAGTATTTAACATTTGCTTAATGTTAGTGCTGGTTCTAGTGACTTCAAGTACTGTGAGGGTAATCTATGAAGGGACAAAATGGTGCATCCTCCATTAGGTAGCCAGCTTGCATGCTGTGCTTTTTTGAATTGCATGCTTACATGCCTCTAGCCAAAATTACAGATACTACCTTACAAAACAATAGCTAACACTTAAAAAAAGAGAAGAAAAACGCCACTACAGAAGTAATTTTTATAATAAATAATAGTAAATTCTAACTAGACAAGTCAGGTTTTAAAATGTATTTACTGAAAAATGTGAGCATGTGGTTCATTCCCAAGCTGTTGATGTTGAAATTTTGATATTTGAAACTGTGTTTGTTTTGACAGAGCTCCTTGTTTTCCCACTTGATTTTCTATTGTGAGAGAGTGAGAGTTTCTTGCAAAGAAATGAGCAGCTTTGTGTACTACTAGACTGTTGATATCAATCTACACTTATTAATAGACAGGAGAGTACCAGCATTTTAACAAGTAATAAAGTTGTGCATTTGTTATTAGATACAGCATATAATATTGGTTTGATTGAATATAATATTTGTTACTGTGTGCAGTTAGACAAGCTAATGCTAATTATAGATGAATACATTTTAAGATCACAGGGGAACAATTACTTTCTTTTGACAGATCTCCTGTATGATACCAGTCATAGACTTTTATCCACCTCAGCTACACGTTTCTCAAGGAAAGGGCAGGAATGGCAGGAGAGCAGAAAGTTTGCATGCTAGCAGTGATGGGGTGTACTTATGCTCCCAGCTGATATGAGGTTTTTGCAGCTGTATGCTGATGGTTTAAACTGGGATTGCATCCACATGCTCTTCTGTTGAGGTCAATAACTTTGTGAGTGAAATCAATTTTCAAGAGAGGGCATCCAACCCTCATCTGAAGAAATCAAATCAAAAGACCAACCTTTGAAGAAATCAAAGGATGTACCATACACCTCCTGCTCGCTAGTTTGTGTATTTCTAGTTTAGTTCGTCCATCTTTTCTACTTTTGACTCCTTTTTTGCCTTTCTCTTCCAGATGACAAACCTCTGAGAAAATACCAGTAACTTTTGCTGTGAAGCAGGCTTGAAGACACTGTCAGCTGTGATCAAGTGACCTTGAAATCTCAGACAGTTTGTAGGTAAAAGTAACAGCTGCTGTTTAGCAAAATATTGGTTTAGAAAATTGAAAATAGAAGCATTTTCTATATCAGGTTCTACTTCAAATGTATGCAATGGTAATGAAACAGGCTCACAACTGCTGTAAATCTGCCTGTTACCATTGATGTCAATAGCACCTCCTCAGTTTACGCCTCTTGTAAATCTTCACTAGGGATTATTTGTTTGAACAAAGACAGTGAGAAACAAGGAAATGAAAAAAATGTAAATAGCCTTTACCAGGAACTTATATGAAGTAGAAAAAGAGGCTGTATAACAGAGAAAATAACTTGTAGTTTCTGTAAAGTTCAAACTTTTTTTTTTTTAAAAAAAAAAAAAAAGCCTTTCTTGGATCTTTCCTTCTTTTTTAGAATGGCAAGTGTTAGCAATTACAGAAAAATATGTGATAAGAGAATAGATAGATACACCAACTGCACAAGAGAATAAAAAATGACCCTTTCATATAGGAACAAATGGATCTACAAATACACCAAAAAAATTATAGATACACATTTTTTTATGATCACCGATATATGACAGAGCAAGAGGATTTACTTTTCACAATTTGTTATAGATGCATATACATTTAATTTTAGTATTTGCTGGCCTGGTTCTTTCTCACTCAGTTAAAACTGTAATGGGAGTTTCATGGCCACCTTAAACTAGCATATCCTTAATCAGATTCATCATGAGCTTTAGCATATAGCTGAATCTAACTTGTGCTCATAGAAACATGGGGTGATACTAGACAGAGGATAAACACTTACAGGCAGGAGATACAGCCTGAGGTTTTTGACAGCTGTGCCTGCTTTATGTCATTGTAAAGTGGCTGTGAAATTACAGCTTTTCATTAGATTTCAGAGATGTCTTAGAAACATCCACTAGCAAGGGTAATGATTAACATTAAATCTCCCTAGCTCATGATAAATTTTTTCTTACCTCCCTTGTTTGTATTAGATACAAAATGTATCTATCCCTTATTCATCCCAAGGGACTGCTTTGCTTCTATCCTTAACGCTTAAAATTCTGTAAGAAAATAGTCCATCTCATTCCCATTTAATTCTGGCAACAATCAGTTCTGTGTCATCTCACTTCCCTGTCCTCTGTGCTGCAGGAAGAAAAATTTCCAATCCATTTCCATCTAGGCAATTCAATGCCTTTTGCTGTCTTTGGACCAAGAGTTCCTTAGCATTCAGCAAGAGCGTCTCCCAGATGGTTTTGCCTTCATCTGTGTCTGCAAAAGGATGTAAGGTTCTAACACAACCTTTCTTCTTACCTGAGGGCAAGCTGTCAGTATACCAATGATCATCGTCCATAATTTGTTTTGTAAGGTTGCTCCTCATATCTCACTCCTAGATCAGATGAGAAAAAAAGTACCAGCATCAAGTGTACTGCAAATGTAATAACAGGTGTGCTGCTTATATGGATATTTGAAGTTAATCACAGCTGATGGGAAATGCTTCCTGCAGATATGTTTTCTGATAATGGGGATGTTCTATTTCTCCATTATTTCTTATTCTGTTGGAAAAGGCCTCATTTTCCCTCTACTTTCTGCCTGCTGTTTATTTGGGCTTTAAACAATGAAGTAGCCTAGCTATTGAGTTTGACTAGCAGAAGTGCAAACTTTGACAAACATAGACAAAAACATGGTACTGGGTGTTTATAATGTAGTCTTCAAAAGGGAGAGTCTGAAACATCAGAAATACTCTGCAAATGTGGGCAGGTGGAGTACACTTTGTGGCTGGGTTGTTGAAGGGACTCACTTAGGGACAGCTGGTTGGTACCTGGTGAGAATGCAATTTACCTTCTGCAAAGTCTTGTCTCAGGGTACTCTTGGAGTGCTTAACCACCTTTTCACCCAACATGGAAAGTTCACTAAAATAATGTTATGTTATTCCCAAATACAGCTCGGATCTTGTCACAATCCAGCTTATAAAACCAAACAAAAATGTAGGTACAATGTATTAAGTAGTCTCATAACTTCAGATACCTTCTAGAAAATATTACAAAAAAACCCTCACCCAAAAACAATGACTTGACTTTCCCATATTTCCAAAGAAACACCACCAGGACATTTCACCACTCCATCCCTTCCCCATCACAGTCTTAATCTTCAGCAATATGCATACAATGAAATACAGAAAATAGTTTAATTTACACTGGAATTTAGCTATGTTTTCAGAGTTAAAAGTTAAAATTGAAATGACAATTTATTAATTTTTAAGTATTACAATTAAATTAAGTTAAAATAAGCTGAATTTCTTGGTAATTTTATAGGTAGTCCTTAACAATAAATGCTTAATGCTAAAGTTTTAAAAAAAAGTCTAACCACTGAACTAGAGCCTGTCTCTGTTTTGTTTGCTGAAACCAAATTGTATTGAAGTTTTTCAATTATGAACTATATATGAAATATGAACACACAAAAAAATGTACTTAAACTGTTTTGCTGTTTATGGAATTAAATTATAATTAAATTTATCTACCCTTAGATGTATATTTTCTGTACTTATTTTGTTTTCCACCCTGTGCTGCCAGAAGGAAAGATATTATTGTGCCATTGCTGAATGTTCCTGAGAATCCATGCTTTCCTGGTTTTCAGAGAGGATTTAGGTTAAAATTATCACACTGTTACAGGCAGCTTGAGTCTGCCTGTTTTCTAGTAGAAAAGGAGATGTGTGTGTGCCTCTACTACTTCTAGCCTGAAGGCTTTTAACTTGAAATACTTTTCCAATTTTTCTTTCACTCACTCACTCACTCACTCACTCACTCACTCACTCACTCACTCACTCACTCACTCACTCACTCACTCAGTCTTTCTCTCTCTTTCCCTTCCTCCAACTCACTCTCCTGCTCTTTTTTTGTTTTCATAATCTGGAAGATTTTTTTCTCAGCCAGTCATTGTGCTTGAAAGATTTTCCTATAGCTGAAATTGAGTTTGGGTAGTTGAAGCTTTTGTGGGTTTTGTTTTTCTCATTTTTAATTTGATTATATTATGCTGCAAGCATTTGAAGCATGTTAGAGATGTACTAAATAAATAGATGTGCATATTCCTGATGTGTTATACACATAGATTTTAATTTTTATCTATCTATCTATCTATCTATCTATCTATCTATCTATCTATCTATCTATCTATCTATCTATCATCTATTTAAACTCATTGGAGGCATGTTAAAGATTATTAAGCATTCAGGGTTGGCTCAAGTGCCATAGTAGTTGCAGAAGTGGTGCAGAAAGCTCAGGGATACTCAAAGTAGTTAACAAACACTCAAGACCAACACCTCGTAATGATCAAGCTCTGCTTTTATCTGAGTTTTGAAAACAACTGGGGATAAATAAATTACATAAATGTATTCAGGAGCACAAATCCTCTAGAGTAAATGTCAAAGCAATTGTAAACCACAGCATCTTTAAAATTAACAGGCAGTACAAAAAAGCATGTGTCTGATACTTGGAAAACCAATTGATTGCTTTTCAGACATAGATCTGGGGAGAAGAAAGTGAATCTTTAAATGTCATTTGGGGAGGAGCAGAATGGGAAGGGGGAACTGAGAAAAGTCATACATGAAGCAGAAGAGATCTTCAGTGTATTTTGATCTTGACAGATGTACATATGATTAAGTTTGGCTGTGAAAAATATAGATGTCATTGCTGTTTTACTAATATGAGACAATAAAATGTAATTAACTCTCAAGTAATTGCATTTCTTACCAGGCAGCCAAGAGGATGATATAATCTTGCCTAGTTCCAGTAGTAATTATATATGTAAAGACAGCAGTTTAATTTGCTTCTATGAAATATAATAAAAAAATAAATCTTAAGTTTTATCCTGTAAATTTACTGACTTTAAGTGTCTGCTCATAACACATTGCTTAGGAATTAAGAGTATGTTTAATAGTTTGCTGCACAGTGACAAAGCTGTATTGAAATATACCCAGCTCATGTCTACACTACTATAAATTGCAAAGCTCTGGACTAACACCAGAATGATTTTCAAATGAGATAGTCCTACAAAACGAAGGCAGCGTAGTCATATAGGCTGTTTATGTGGCTTGGCCAAGGCTGAGGACTACGCTGTGCTATGTAGGCATATAATCGTTTTTGCTAAACCAGGAATCTAAAATAAACAGATATGGACAACTGCTTTTTATTGTTAACACAGTGAACACTGGACTCTCTAGTACTAATAGATGTTTCCATTAATTCAGTAAGGCTAAACAGAAGAGTGAAGACCTAGTAATAGGTGTTTGCAAGCCCAATGTTTCCTGAAAATGGGAAAGATATTTCTTAGTAGTATGTATTGCCTATTAGTTTGAACATGCAAATTAGTTTAAAGATTTAGAGTATTTGGATAGCAATAAGGGGGCACTACTGTGCAGAGATAGATTGGAATTTGACAATCCCCTGCCTTCCTATAAAATAGTTACATAAGATAGATTTGAACAGCATCTTGTCCACAGAGATAGATGTTGTCTTTGATGTTATGATAGCAGAGGGGGCAGAAAAGGTACTGAGTTTATCGGCTTGCCTGACATCCATGATAATGAAAACCTAGAAAATACAGGAAGGAAGAAAAATAAATGCTGTCAGTCCTTTCATATTTCACAGCTAAGTAAATACCTACTTTTTAGAAATGCAAGTATCTAGATTTTAGCTAGTGATTAAATATAGCAGAAGATCTAGGCAATGATCAATTTTATTTGTGAAAAATTTGAGACTATTAAAATTGACAGTTAATTAAATTCTTGACTGTACAATTTTCCCCTGTAGTATACTGTGGAAAGCAGCTTGAATTAGTAGCGACTGCAAGAGCTAAGGCAAAGCTTGCAAAATTTCCTGAGTCCTACCTGACCATCCAGAAACTTTATAATTAGACAGAGAAATTGTCAAACTGTTGCCTGCCAGAAGAATTGAAAGATTTCCTTAGTAGTATATTGATCAGTACAAATGTACTGGTTTTGGGCAGGTGTTTGCCTCTGTGAGTTTGCCTAACAAACAAATGCCCCAACAGCACCAGCAGCTAAGGTGAGGTTGGAAGACTTGATGTTCTTCATGAGACCAAAAGGCAAGATTAACCTAGTATCCCACTTTTGACAGTGGCCAAAAGTAAATGCTTAGCAAATAACGTAAGAATCAGGACAGGTTATGCGGTAATTCATTCTAACAGTCTTGTATCCTTGTCCTACTTTCAGCTCAGGGACTTCAGAGTTGCATGGTGTTTCCTTGTACTTTGGAATTCACAATTACTTTTTTCTTCAGTGTATTTGTCCAAACTACAAAGGCTACTGAAACTTCAGCTCAGTCTATGACTTTCTGGAGATCCCTAAATTGCAGGTTACCAGAAGCAGGGACAGTAAAACAGGGACATACTACTCTCTTACTGTCCAAAACACTAAGGAAAACACAAACCTCAGTATGTGCTATAGCAGTGCAGACTTGATAAAGTTCAAGAGATACTCAAAAGCTGCAAGGGCAGTTTTGTGACATGATAGCTGCAGGCTTTCTTCATTGTCAACTAATAAGGTTCATGACTGGGCATGACAAATAAAGCAGAAAGCCCTGGGTTTTGTTTACTTTAAAAAGGCAATCCCAGAAGCTGCTGCCAGTGAGTCCTGATCTGAGGAGTGTTGGTGGGAAGACGCTGTCTTATTCTTGTTGTTTCAGAGGTCTGTGGGACAGGAGCTGCTTGAAAGCGTTGTATTGTGTCAAAGGAAAAGACAGTGACCTTTGGTGAAAAACCTTACTGAAAAGGTTGTTTATAGTCCCTAGGATATTTGCCTGTGTCCTTGCCTTTCCTATATGCTCCTGAATCATAGCAAGTGTTGATGTTATGTAAAACTTATGAGGTGTCAGCTTGCTTATCTTTCTAGCCCTGAAACTCTCTCTGACCAGCTCCCCTCTCACCCCCCTTTTCCTGAGTCATTTGCCCTGCTTCTGTGCTTCCCAAATAACTCCTTTCTGTATTTTTTGTCCACTCCACCACACCCCTACTTAAGTCACAGGGAGGTTTTTAAGAGTTTTCTGCTAAAAGAGTGGCTCAAGTGCAGCTCCAGCTGAAGTAAGAAAAAGTACATTTGTTAATTGTTCCGTTTCCATGGCATCAAAGACTTCAGGCTTTTTCTTTCTTGTTTTGACAAGTTGTCTTTGTACTGAGAGACCATAGCGATTGCAAGTGGGTTTCCTTAGATCAGCTCCTTTGTGATCAGGAAATGGCAAATACACAGCTAGTAGGACTGCCAGGCATAAGGGTTTAATAATCTATCACTATTTTTTGTACCACAGAAGTGGGCTACAAGAAATTTTGACCGTATGACTGACAAGAAGATGCAGAACTGAAGATAAGTCAGTACTTTATGAGTTTTTTCCCCATTGAACAAGCTGCCTATCTATGTGACCTGGAAGCAAATACTTTGTTAAGAATGATGACAGAAGTGCTGTAAAGTAATCATTTGTGTTATTCTTTAGAAAGGATCTCCCTGAAGCTTTGCTGAGTACATAGGTGCCTGGGCCAGACAAAACCAAGATGGCTCTATTGGATGTGAATTATTTTACATCTCCTGCTAAGATAAGGAAAAACCTACTGTGTGTTTTGCATAGTTCTTGGGACTAGTACTGTTCTCTCTCCCACCTTACTGTCTATTTGCGCTGTTGTATGGATCCAAACTATTGCATTGACCATTGTAAAGTGAAGTTTTTGGTAAGAAAGAATTGCTAGGTGGAATTCTTTGTAATATTTTTTTTTTTTTGATTCAATTACTAAATGCTACAGGATATACACTCAGTGATGAATCTACTTCTCAGATTTAGGTAGTACATGATTAGTACAACAGAAACTTGTTCAGACTCTTGAGACAGATAATTTAGATTATATGTATTTCCATGATAGTGAGGTTTTATTTGAGTCTGGCACATGGAAAAGTAACAGAAGTTAGTTATTTTGAAGAGCTGGTGGCCCAACTAGATTGCCTTAGTGAGTAATCCTGATGAAGCTGGAAATGGGAATAAAAGAAATCCTTGTAGTAAGTGATAAATCCATCAACTGTTAGTCTGTCAAACTTTGCATGCATTTAACCTCCTCAGTACAAGAAGAGGATGGTGTCATCACTTTTGGGCAGCCATGAGACAACCAGATAGTAGCTGTCTGGAGACAAAGACATGATTTTTCACAGTATCAATGAGTCAGCCTCCTTTGTCCCAACCACTTTGTACTGCAGATTTCAAGAGAAGCCTGGATAAGACCAACACAGAAGCACTCAGTGGGCACTGAAAACAGAGATGTGTACTGCTGGCTGTCACAGAACTTATGGTCAAATCAGAAGTATTCAATATCAGAGCCTTCTCAGGCTTGTCTTCTCCATACCACAGGATGTCAGATGCACATCAATTTCTATCTTCTGCATTTGGGAATAGTATTACTGTTTGTCTCAGTGATGTGCCTGCCTCAATGTCTTTGGGAAATTTCACTGTGAAGAAAGTCAGATTTATCAGCATTTGTTTTTCACCCAGAAACAGGAGCATTTTTCAGGATCTATTTAAATGCTGTATTTCAAAGGATGGGCAACCACAGTTTTATTTCTGCTCTTTTTCTAATCAGATTTTGAGAAGGAAAACACAGCTATCAATTTAATGGAATGCTTGCTTTTCTGAAACTGATCTTTGCCATGGCAAATGACCAAAGGATGCTATTACCTTGAGTATTTATGGATGTATTTCCTCAGCTGTAAATATATTTCCTTATAAAATAGACAATAAGATATTTTATCAGGGAAACAGACTTCTCATCCATTTCTATATTGCTGTACATTCTGACATTGCATTTTATTTCATAGACTGGTTTCATAAAGCCTGAAAAGGAAGAAGTGACTAGTTTGCTTCACCCAGGATGTTATTGTTTAATTTACACTGTGCAGATTTTTATTATTTTTTTATTTCATGTGTGCGTGCAGTCTTGCAGTTGTTCTGTTACAGGGAGAAGCAAAATGAAAATAGGGTAAATTATAAGACAGTTTGTTTGGCATCTCCACAACCTGAAGATTATTTGGAGCTTCAAAAGCCTCATCACTGAATTTCAAAACTATTCTTGTGGAAGTTTCTTTTCCCCTTTTTCCCCTTCTTTTTCCCCTTTTTCCCCTTCTTTTTGCCCTTTTTCCCCCCCCCCCC
>WTSP01026247.1:46021-77481 GCA_025331215.1 Actenoides lindsayi
CTTTCCTTTCCTTTCCTTTCCTTTCCTTTCCTTTCCTTTCCTTTCCTTTCCTTTCCTTTCCTTTCCTTTCCTTTCTTGTTGCTATGTATTTTACTTCGAATTGTCAGTTTTAGTAAAGCTTGCCCCTTTTCAAGACCTAGAATGCTTTCCTCTAGACTATTTTTGTGTTTGACTATTATAGGACCTTATCCAATGTTCAGGACTACACATATTCTCTTCCATGTGCACAAGAATCAGGTAAAAATCAATGATAAAATTAAAATAATATTATTATGATAATTATTATAATTTGTCATACTGGAGAGAAGCTATGAGGCTGTTATCAAAGAGCTTGCAGAAATGGGTTATGCTTGTTGCTTCCTGATGTTGCTCCTGACATAGCACATTTCCACCACACCAGAAGTACTGGGTTATGCTTATATTGGCACAATTAATTTCTGATTCCTACATTGTCATACAAAACCTTTTTTTTATTTTATTTTTTTTTTTTTTGCAAGATGCCACAATTTCTTCTGAAACAGCTGGTAATGGATTCTTTCAGTCAGTTTTTACAGAGATGAACTGAAAGTCTCAAGGGAAGAAAGAGCACAAGGAGAGAAGAAGAAAAAGTGTGAGGGAGAGGAAGTGGCTTTGATTAGTTCCGAAGGTAATAATATGTTACATTTCCGGCTCAGCATGTTCATCAGTTCTGGTGGAAAATCTGCAGGACATGTTAAACAGTTCCTTTCTGCTCTGTAAAGCTAGGCATGATTCCCTTCAGGGTGCAAGAAAAACAATTGCACTCTCAGTAATCTACAGAAACACTTCTACCAGACACCTCTGGTTTTAAGAAAAAATTCATCTAACACTTCTGACTTCCTAGGAGTTGATATGTATTTTTTATTGGTTTCTTTTTCAGAAATTGATCAAGAACAATCTCAGTTATAAACCTCTAGATGTTTCTTAGGTTTTGTCCAGACAATTTCTTCCTCACCCTTCCTAGAAATATCATCTATGTAACCTTCATAATCTATAGTTTTATATCTATATTATATCTGTAGCTACTTATGTATTTGATTTATCTTTATATTGATACAGCAATATGATTGAACACTGGGATCGCATCCTTTCATTAAAACCTTTTCCCTACATATTTAAACATTTAATTTCAAAAGCCCTTTCTTGCTCCAGCAGTAGTGTAAAAATGCCTTGTGAATCAAAGACACATGTAGTCATGCAGAAAGAATCCCAGCCCCTTTTCTTCTACAAGTAGACAATATCAGCTGGTATGAAGGAAGACAGTACACTGCACCCTAAGACTGGTGAAAATAGTATCCTTTGGAATCTCATGAAACTTGAGATTCTGAATGAAACTACATTCTGAAATAGTAATAAAAAATACTGCTGGCATAGTAGAGTACTATTGCATAACAGGAAGTAGACACTTCAAATGCAGAGCTCAGAGACATGATTTGCTCTTGCCTTAGAACCATCTCCTTCCCTAGTGAATACTACTGTGCTTTGGCAGATGCTTAACTTTTGCTATAGAAGCACCAGAAATTCCCAAAAGATACTGAAACCATGTTGTGACTGGCGTAAAATACTGACTAGGAGACTTTCTTTGAGAAGTACTGTGTACTCTAAACTTACGTAGCTACCCAGCTAAAGGGATTTCAAATACCTGTTTTAATACTGAGAATTCCTCAGAAGACTAATCTGCATGGTTTATTTAGCAACAGAAAATAGTTCAGGTCCATCACATATTTTTAAAAATCACGTCAAAGCTGAAGTGTTGTCCCTTGCCTCTCTTTCTAGACCACGGATGGGATTTTTTAGGAAAAAATACCAAGTCCAGATAGGTGGCTTTGCTGAAGATGAATAAGTGTGACTTTCTTCAGAGTCTATTAAAATGACTCCTTCAGAAGGTAGGTGTCTATTTTCAGCAGTGATACAAATGGCCCCTTTACTGCAAAGTATGAGCATATTTGAGGCACTTTCCTCTTCTCCATTAACACTGATGTTACAGTCAGTAAGCATTCAGCCTCCATCAAAGTTATTTAGTCAGCCTCTTCGGGAACACGTTTGTTAAGCAGCCACCTATTCTTCAGCACTTCTCAAAGAGTTTGCATGGCATCTGTTTAAAACTGCCAGGTTTATTAGGCCCTTATGAAAGCCCCCCTGTGCACAAATTTCTTGCAGCAAGTACCGCATTTCAACACATAGTTCTGCAATTTAATGTCTGGGCTGTAGCATCACAGAAGTGAAAAAATGCTCAGTGAATATCTTAATGGGTTTACTCTTCTGTTGATCCTGGATGACTAGCATGTTGTGTTTATCTGATTTTTCCTCTCATATTTAAAGATACTATTCATCAAACCAAGGCCTTCTTCAAGCTCTTCCAGCTGTGCCATTTGGTTTTCACCTCAGCTGCATCACTTGAAAACATGAATACTCTATTTTTATCACTAAGAGCATTTTACTGTCTGAGGTGCATGATGTTTCCTTTTCTACTATACAGTTAAAGTGGGCCTGGAGGGAGCAAGGTTGCTGACCCTTCTCATCCTGAAAAAGAAACAGAAGGAAGGTTGTGCCCTCCACACATTGAATTGAAGTCTATGAATATTCAGACTTCAGTTTAAGCACTATCTCTGTAGACTCCTATATATTGATTGATATATTCCCTTTCAGGAGAATGCATTTGATGTGAATAATTTGTTCTATCTATAAGTATTGATCTCTTTTGGTATATTCACTCAAAAGGCTTGAATTTCATATCAACTGTATGTAGTTACTGTATGTTTATTGTATTTTCCAATAGTAAGAAATACATTTCCTGTGAGTTTGATTTGGTATACTGCTTAGATAGCATGGAACCTTAAGATAACTTCATTTTGGTTACTGGAAGGCAGTTTTTAAAACCTAGCAAGCAAAAAATGCATATATTTCAGGTATGAAATTTCACTGAAGTGGCCTTTGCAGTATTATTTGAATGACAAGAACACAAGAACCTCATTGGAAACATGACATTTACTTTCAAAATATTTCCATTTACCCAGCCTGTGGGGTTTTTTATGGTTTTATGCTTTGAAGTTTGGTTTTCTGTTAGGTTTCCTTTACATTTCTGTTTAAACTTGTGCATTTATTTGAGTTTGCTGTAGGTAAGCAAATGGAGTTTCTAATGAAAGCTACCCCATAAGACTGGTATGTCTTCGCAAACTGGAAAACTGAGATTATAACATTTTGTTTTTCTTCGCAGACAAGCTGTCACATTTTTTTTCCTTATTCAATGTCTTAACTTCTACTATCTCTGGAAGCATATAAAAGGACAAACAAATCAACACTTGGAAACTACTCTTATTGTAAAAAGAATGATATGAACTTTATCTTCTGTTTTTTTCCTAACCGTAGAGACCTTGAAGTTTCCTTCTCTTGATCTGACTACATGGCCTTGTCTTACTAATAGGTTTATCAAACTGTTTATCTTACTAAGTACTGGTGAAAGGTTTTTCTTGTTCTGTCTGCTCAATGGCTGGTATAAACATTGACGTTTTGAACTTGGACACTTTTTATGCTTTTTTGTTCTCTTGTTTTATCTCACATGTTAAGTTTTAAACAATATTGGATTTTTGATTCACAAAGGTGTACAATTTCTGTTAAATCAGTGTAACTCCATGGAAAGCTCATTCCCCACAGCAGCTCAGGATTCCTCTTTTGACCCAAAGCAAAGAGCAAGCATTTCACATCTCCAGGTGGGAATGGACACCAAAGAGTTGGTCTTGGGGATCTGAGAAACTCTATCCTAGGAACAGTACTTGGGAAATCCTTAATGCATCTGATTAATAGTGATGCTTGAAAAATCAGGTCAGGATGCTGCAAAACATGCTAGCAGCGGCTGTTAGCTGCTGTTGCTACGTTGTCCTGATCTGCGTATCTAGACTAGTTGTGCGAGTTATGAGTTCTATCAGTGAGGATTGTACCTATCTCTCTTTTTTTTGTCAGTTTCTGATATGCAAAACCAAGTGTTTCTGTATGTTTCATACCTTGTTTGACTATTGGGTAAAAGAATGTCTCACATTCAATCACAGATAGTTTTATCTGTTTTAAATATCCTACACAGAGATTTTCTTAAACTATTTTCTGCACAGATTAAAATCTCAAACTTAAAGACCAGAGACCATACTGATGATTTTGAATTCATTTGCTTCAAAGGGAACTTTCTTTTGAATACAAATGGAATAATCTTTCCCACTACAATGTTACTTCTACTTGAGTTGGAACATAATAAAGTCCATGTAAAAGCCTGATGACTTTGTCTATGCTGCCTTATACCTAGTCTAAATTTTTGCAAAATGACCATGAATTTGACACCTCCATTTCTATATGGTCAAGCTGAGATATTTCAATGAAGTGTTGCACTCAGTACCACAACTAAGCATTCCCTAAGGATGTGTAACTGAAAACTTTTTGCACCTTTGTGCCAATATAAGGGATTATTCGAAATACTTTTATATCAACACCATTAATTTGGGGAGTAATTGAGTGAGAATATGCTAAATAGAATGATTGCTGCAAAATTACTATGTAAATACCTGTTACTGTCTTTTTGGAATGATGTTTAATTTTACTACTGTAAATATCAAATACTACAACAGAGATAAATTGATGTCCCAGGACTGCCTAAGTAGCTGGCTTCCCAAATCATGTTTATCTTCCACATTATTTGAAGTATGCTCATTGTTTTGTGTGCTTTATACTACTGAATCTAATTCTACTAGGGTCAGTAACTATGCCACCAAAGTCCTGGACTCTTTCTGCGAGAGCATATTAAAATAGCTTGGTGAAACCTGCTTTCTGTTTCCAGAAATAAGGTTATGAAACTTGAATTAATTAGATTTATTAATGAACTAATTAGATTTTATTAGATTATTAGATTAAAATTCATGACAAAATTTTAAAATACCTGAAAAGCAAGATAAAACTTAAGACTTTAAGGTAATTATTTGCTTCACAAGCCCCATGAAAACTGATGAGCTTGCTCACTGGAAGTTTATTTACTATTTACAAGCCGAAGCGCATGTAAGACCAAGTCCACATGAGTTTTTCACAGATGATAAACAAAGTGAAGTTAATTATCATGTAAAAAGATGTAGCAAGACTTAATACAGGCTTTAATGTCATTTAAAGTGCTTCCTACCTCAGGAGGTATAAATGGCTGGTAAAATAACAGCAACAGATCTTATTTCTCCCAGGAGTGTTTTTTTTAAAGCAGGCTTGGACAAGGTGTGATTAGTTTACCAGAAATTCTCCTTCAGTTTGTCTTGTCCCCTAAATTTTTGTGTGGTATCTGTTTTGCCATCACATTTTTAAAGAGATTTCCAATGAAACAAAATAAAGCTTACTTAAATGAAGTCTGACTATAATATACATTCTATTCTTATTGAGGCAATTATTAAAAGGTTTTTCTACTGCAATCTTTCCTCTCTATCACTGAGCTAAATATGGGGAAACTGTAAACTTCTCCTATAGCTACAGAAAACACGTTCTAGATTATTAGCCTTGGTGAATAATTCCTTCATTAATTGATTCTCCCTTAAAAAGGCCTTTTAAAAAGTAGCATTTCAAGTTTCCATCTATTGACATTTAAGTTCTCTGGTCAATGCTTCAGAAAAATGGATTAATGAAATTCAATTCTCCTTTCCAAGTTCAGCAAATGATCAGTAATGATACTAATAATGTTGTCTGGATCAGACGGATGAAGAAATGTTTATTTTAACAGTCACAGTATGAACTGAGTCGAGACAGCAGTAGAAGCAGAACCTCTAAAAAACCTTTAGCTTTAGCTATTGACTTGAATCCCTCTCTCTCTGAAATGAGTTAATCTACTGGATTGCAAGTGAAGAAAGACCTGGCCTTCTAATGCTTGGCAATGTAGTCTATCTTATGAGTTGCGCTATGAAAAACTTACTGAGTTTGGGTTTTTTTGTTCTATTTTCTCCTCCCCATTCCTCCAGAGGGGAGTAGGAGTAAGCTAGAAGCTTTATGATGGTTTTTTGATGGCTGGGTGGGCATAAACTGTGACACTGTCCTGAAATGAAAAAGAACAAAGGACTGTTGTTTGAAATGCCTCAGGAACTGACCTTACAACTTAATTTTTGTTCTTTGCCACAGAATTATATTGAGATTCAATTTGATCTTTAGAGAAAATGTGAAAACTCTGATATTGCACTTGCAAGACTTTAACGTTCCCTAGTTCACACAGAAACAACTTTTTGCATGTGGGGTTCAATTCAGTGAATTTTTTTTATGTCCTTTTTCAGTCTATCCAACCAATTCTCTTCATTTGCTCCTTCCAGTTATGTACTGGAAAATGCTCTGTACAATATTTCTTAAAGACACATAAATACCTAAGCTGCTTAGCTGCTGTTGCAAACTGTGTCTAACCTGAAGTATATTAACATTTAGGAAGGCATTATTGAAGGTGAGGCAGGTCGTATCATAGACATATGTGTAAACGGAGATAGGATCCACTGTGACTCTCAAATTCTTTTTCCACTAAATTGGTACATAATCATATTAGAGCCTCAAAGGTGAAGGGAACTAAAATGACTTCTAAAATGGTATTTGCAGTACTAAGTTTCTTTAACACCAGACACATTCATGCAAAAATGCACCACAGTACACAGCAGTAAAGTATTGGAAGGTTTTATTAGATTCAGCACTCTCTCACTGTGCCTTCCTGGACAACTGTATCTAATTAATTTGTGTTAATAAGATTAGACTGTAAATGTTAGATTAATGCGTACCGGAAAGTTCTTGCCTTTTCTTGCAGGGCAATCAATGTATGCAGACAAAAATAATTCAGCAGATGTCCTTTTCAACATACAGAATATTAATTATTTTTGCAGGTAAATATAGGACATATGGTTAATTTATTGTATTTGTCACCAAAACAAAAGTAAATTTTATAAAGTTCACCATTCAATCTTACTCCCATTCAGATGAATATGATTTAAGAAGGGTAGATTAGGGCTTCTTGTCAGACACATTGCACACTTAGTCAGAAAGCAGGAATGAGAAAAGCATGATCTAGTTTATTGCCCGAGCAGGTAGGTATATGACAGTGACTATATAGCAGCTGTGAGCATGGAAAATTGCCTTAGTGTCTCTGATCATGGCTGGAGCCATAGGCAAAGAAGTATACAAGCTTCACGTAGCTGCAGAAACTAGCACTGATAGCATGTCAAAACAGAGCATCATTTATCTGCCACAGTATGTGAGACAACAAAATGATCACTTCTCAGTCACTAGTGGCTACTGGTGAATTACTGACAAATGACTCTATCAGGTCCAGCCATTGGTACTGTACATTATTATGATGACTTTTATTGACTAAATCTGAAAAGAAAATGCAGATACAGATTTATTAAGCTATTTTGGATTGATCAATATTTTCTAACCATATACACAAATATGTACATAGTTATGCAGAGATGAGGAGCCATAATAAAAGTGCAAGAAAATATAATTTCCTTTTTTTTTTTGGTAGGTTTATTGTTCTATACAAACCAGACTTGAAATTGTTCCGGAAGTAAATAATTAATTTAGGAAATCTACATAGTAGGCAAGTAGCTGTGAAGAAAGTGATCTTTTTCATAGTAGGCTAAGAAAGAAAGTATGACTGCAAAATAACTAATTTCCTATGTACGGAGGTATTTTGATGTGTAAATGTGTTCTCCATTTCATTTGTTCAAAGCTGTATAATATTCTCAGTGAAAGAATCTATTCTCAACCACCTTGTCTTGTTATAAATATCAGGAAAAGGCTGCATCCAGGGATGCAGGTTTACTTAAAGCAGAAATACAATATTTTCTACAGAATTTAGAAGTATCTTTTCAAATTACCTGTTTGTAGTTGGAATGGGTTTGGGCATATTTGACAAATAAATAAGCATATGAACAGTCAGTAATAAATTGGTTCCATATGTCTGCAAAGCCATCTAAAATCTCAAGATCCCCTGTAACTGTTGTTCTATATACTTACAGTAATTCCAAGTTGCAATTTGCTTGCAATGTGTCCCACACCAATGGAAAAATAATTTCAAGCTTGTATAAGGGCAAGAACATATTTTTTTACTTCATGTAATGTGTGTACATGTCAAAAAATGTGAAACTTATGTTCACAAAAAAACAAAGAAAAAAAGTGGGAGAGTTTTGGCTGTTCAGAAGCATGTCCCTTGAGGAGACAAACCCATAAAGCAGTGTCTGGCAATGTTATTGCCTCTCATATGACTATAGGAAATTCTGTCTTCCTGAGAGAATCACAAGTCAAGGCCCAACTATTTGAAATAAGGCAATGGAAGGCCTTAAAAAACATTTTAAAAAAATAAATAATTCAAAGTTATAAAAATATATGGAAAGAAAAAGAGGAAAATCACATTCATTTTTTTAAATACTGTGAAATATTATAGAACTGATAATCCAGAAGTCAAATACCTTTATTCTGAAAGCATAGGACATGAAGTTTGTATCTTTATTAGGTGCATGGCACAAAGTATGGCACAAATACTGAGATGGCTGTAGAACTGTGTGTTGTCCTGGCATTGCCACCACCTCACCCTGGTAAGAACACTTGTTTGCTGGCCAATGCTAAGTCAATGCTATTAAATACCTAAGACCCTTGTGTTTTTACTATTGTAAGGATACCTATTTTTCATCTGCCAGATTAAGATGTTAATGTACTAAACAAACAATATGGTATAAATGACTAATTCTGATGTTCTAGTTGTTTGGCTTTCATTAATTATATGTTTGACATGTCAATGTGGTACGTTTTTGCAATTAAATCATTGTTTGTCCACCTGTCTCAGAAGCAGCACTCTGCAAACATTACCAGGTTGAGACATAACAAACATTTGTTTAAATAGTTAATCACTGGAAGTGTACAGAGATCATAAGAACTGGAAAAGTCAGGCGCTTACAGAATAATTTTATTAGGAGGAAAATGGCAAAATTTAAAAAAAAAAATCTGTTGTTTTAAGTAAGAAATAGCTCATTGTGTTATGTTTAAATTGAGATATAAACTCAATCCTTGTCATAACTATAAATGAGATAGGAGTCTGCACGCCACTACTTCCTTTACTTTCTATAGAATAAACTAAATCAAATCTTCTCATTTTTGAAATTTCTACGCTTTGGGGAGAAAAAAAGAAACTGTATTCAAGTTTTGAACTTACACTGTTACCTAAACTCTGTTGATGCAAGTATGAATTTCCAACTTCAGAAGTGTTGTTACTTAGTTTTACAACAAAGTAAAGTTCTGAATCTCAACACTCCTCAACTTGGAGGTACAGGGTTGGTATGGGCATTTTGTTTTTAAGGTGCTTTTGACAGAGTTAGTATTTGTTAGCTGCTGAAATAACACAAAGGATTCAATCCAATCAACACTGGAATACTCCAAATCACTTAAAATTAAGAAAAAAACCCACCCACTCCAAATACTCTCTCTCCTGATTGCATGTTTGAGAGTTTTCTGTAAAAAGCAATACGTTTCTTAGGATTTTATGAGCTTTCAGTTATTTGGGAACATGACTGAATAAATCAAGTGGTAAGTTTTCTGGCTTAGCTTTCATGAGAGTTCATGCTCATGTTTTAAAGTCCAGCGTTACTGCTGAGAAACTTTTTGGGCATGCTGAGAATAGTTCCTTTAAAATATTATGGCAATATTTTAAGATGCTGTCATATTGTGGTGGCCCTTCAAAAAGCCAGAATTAATGAAGAGCTTTCCTTCATTCCTGAGATGCTTGTTAAGGCCAAGAACGAAGCAGGACTCCTGATCTTGACTGATTCTCTTTCACTAATCCTCTACTAGGTCAAAATATTGTCAGTGATCTCATTTTCACTTACACATCACAACTAGCAGAGAGGCAGCCCCACGGCTGTAGGACATGGGCAACCTATTACATGATAATGATGACATCTCCCACCCCAATTGACCATGCCCCAGAGGACTCAATGACCTGCTGAGCAAGACCCAGGCACCCAGGGGCCAAAGCTGGTGAAATGCCATGGAGAAGGCCTGTTCATGCCTTGCTTCACCAACAGCATGACTCCCAAGCACAGTGGTACCAGCCTGGCCATGATGCCCTGTGAGGTGAGGGCAAAGGAAGTGGTGGGAACCTGCATTGCCCCTCATGCTGGTTGCAGCAGGGGCAGGACAGGGTACTGGCACCCTCCAAGGTGGGTGTTGAGGCCACAGTGCAGCTGGGGGGGCAGACAGCACTGGCAGGGGCTTGTACTGGGACTCCTTCTCCTTCTGATCCCTGCAGCAGTCTTTCACTTGTGTTGTGGAAGTTCATCTCTCTTGTCTGCAATGGTCCCTCCATCATTAAAGTCCTTAAAAACAAGTCAGAAAACAAGTCAGCTCTGGAAACAGAGAAATAAAACATGTCGTCATAGTTTAAACATTTAATTATACTAAAATGACATGGTCCCCCTGCTTTTCTGGTTTCTCTGCTGGCTCCATGAGCTCCAGTCCAGGCTTAGAGGAGGCAGGCATAGGCGCTCGACCTGAAATCACCCTGATAGCCTGCCCTTGCAGGAAAAAAAAATAGCCAACTTGGATAGGGATATTAAAGCAGGCTAGGGAAAAGATAGCTACAGAAAAGTATGTTATAGCGTTAATATCCACCTGGCACTGAGCCATGTTTGGCCCAGCGTTCATGAGCTGATTGTACTGTCTATGTATTTATAGTCCATGAATACACAGGTTCCTTTTAACCCAGTGTTAGCTCTTAGTTTCCATACCATCCATTGGTAAGAAGGTACAAAGCCTGATAGATGCAGACTCATGCAACTTGATAGCTGACAGAGAGCAAGGGGAGGTTGAATTTTCAAAGAAATGGCACCAGAAAAGTCTGATTTCCTAAACACCCACAGCATGCACTGTGCAGCATTTTCTTGCTTTATACAATTTTCTACCATGTTGCTGAATTTTTGCAGTATATTGTCTCTGTTACAATATCTACAGTATTATTTCTGCAGCTATTTTCTGATGCACTGAAGCATGTTTCATGAATTAGAGTGCAACTCTTCCATGAACCTGGTTTCAGACAGCTCCTGAGTAGTAAGTCACAACAAAATCCCGGACTTAAAAGCATCCTAACATAGTCCTAACACAGATAAACATCCAGTTTGGATTTTCATGTTCTGGACAATCAGAGACAGCAAAGATTTAGCTCCATACTTTATATTAATACTACAGCATTACAAGAACATTTTCTTCTTGGCTTTTCTGTTGGGGACCAGCTCCCACATAAAGCTTGCAACCTGCTAATTAATTCCAGATGTTATTTTAATGCCTTAGGTTAAGAAGTCAGTCCCCAACTACAGTTAATAGAATATAACTATTGATTAAATTTCAACTCAAATTTAATTTAGTCCTAAATAAAGTACTATGATTATAAATTTGCAAATCTCCTCATGCAGTTGTTTAATCGGCTGACTACCAGCAGTTTTAATCAACTAATGTACTGAAAAGGCAAACTCTGTAATGGGTCAGTGAAATCAGTTTTAATAAAAGACAACTAGGCAATTGGACAGAAGAAAAATAAATATGCAAGCATATGTAAAACCCCTTTCTTGTTCTGCAGATAATGAGACTTTTCTCACAGACTGTAACGTCACAGCGGAAGAATGGCCAAGCATCTAAAATTGCAGCATAATATTTTCAGAGGCAAATTCTCAGTCTCTGGAAATTATTCTAAGTTCCTAAGCAATGTAAAGACCGTACATTAACTGTATCTGAATTTAGGAGGATAGTGTGTGTTTAAGAAATGAAGAAAGCTATGTATATTTTTTTCTAATAATTCTCGACATTTGTGCATTTTAAAAAGTTATTGTCAATAATATGTTGTTAATAATATGAAGAAATGACTACAAATCTCCTGTCTGGGTTTGAAAAAAAAAGACTGTACAATCAGATTTAAATTTTGCTTTGTCTTTTTAAAAATAAATAAGTATTAGGGCCATATCATGTCTTATGGTACATTGCAGGGTTGTTTGGTTTTTTTTTTGTTCTTGCACAATATAAATTGATTTCTTTTCAGCAAGTTGTTTGTTTCTGTGAGGTTACATGTGCCTAAAAAGTACAGCTATCAATTTGAAGTGAAAATCCTAGATCTTAGACAACACTTGTCAAAATACAGGACTTGAGTTTTTAATACACTGAAGTGAAAAATTACGAACAGTTAGCATCTGTATTTTACATGCAATCTGATGCAGATGATTAAGGCTTACATTTCTGAACACAGTTCAGTTACTTCAGCTGTGTATTCTGTCCACAGTTCAGACACTTAGACTCATAAACATCCACAGAAAATTGCCTTTTAGAGTTTTGTGCACGGAAAATGTAAACCTATCTGAGTTCACAACCTTTTTTGTCCCCTTTTGTGTTTTTAGGTTGTTTAATCTCATTTTGTCAGTTTGTGTAATGCATCAGACATTTGCAAACACTTGTAATTTTTTTTTAACAAGTAGCTATTGTACACTGCACGAGATTATTCCTGTTAGTAAGGTAATATTTGCCCTAAATGTAGAAGACATTCGCTCTGATTCAATTTTCATTGATTTGGGTTGGGATTCTATTTGAGAATAATGTAATTAGGATCAGCACATTCCCATCTTTTGCCAGAGGTATCCAAGTGCTGTATTTCAGGCAATGTAGCTATGTCAGTCTTTATATGTTTGATGGCTTCACTGAGCATTTTCTCCTTTTATATCAAAGTAACTTGGTTAACCCAAGGAAAAGCACTGCTGAGAATGTCTTCAGGATTCAAATGCTGCATCAAGTGAGATTTACTACAATTGCTGAATGCAGACCTACACCCCTGCAATCTGGACTTCTGACTGCTATATTTTGTAACAACTTGTTGTAGTCCTGGCAACCAATGCTGTGGAAGAAAAATGCTAGCATCCCCCGAGTAACCATGGAAACCAAAACAATGTTTATGCGATAATCTGACCTACCTACATGACATAAGAGACACTTACTATTTTATACCTGAAGATGCCATCTTGCAGTTAAATCGTTTGGAACAAATGACGTCTTAAGACTATAAAGAATGATGCAAAAAGCCACACAGAAAGCATACAACAACAAAAAAAAACCCAAAACAACAAAACCAAGTGTCTTTTCTATGCAATAAAAAAAAACGGATTTTTTTAATTAGCATTAGTTATATGTTTTATTGACAAAGATATTTTGTATATGAGCTGAATTACCCTTACTGTTGTGTGATTTTAATACTTGGTCATTAAACTGAGCAGTTGAAATTGAAAGTAGAGTACTCCAGTTATAAATAAAACAACTCACAACACTGACATTTAACATTAGAGCTTCCTGCTTGCATGTTCAAATAACAAAAAAACCAACCCTCCTTTCTTTCTATTCTAATTGGTGCAATGTTACTGTGAAACTCCTTAGTGAAGAATTCAGAGAATTGCTGAATTTTGACCTGACATGGAGCTGGCTTCTTAATAAACTATTTATTCTCTTTAAAATAAACTATTCCCTCTTATTTCAGTGAAGAAAAGTTCCTGAAGGACAAGAAGTAACCAAATCATGTGGAGTACTTCCATAGCAAAAAATGGAATCTGTTGCTGTTTTGAGAAGCAGCTCAGGTTCAGAGTTTTGCCTGAAAAATGAAGGAAGGAAGTCTGTGAGCAGAAATGTGAATATCCCCTTATCCCTCCTGTCTCAGGTGCTCGCTGTTGCCAGCAGTCCTTTTCCATTGCTTTGCAGCAGCGCTATCCCAATAGCTCACACAGCTGAGAACTGTCTCAGGCTTAAATCCCCATTCAAAGTGATAAGGGAGTTTCTGTAAATATGTTTGGCTTTGCTAAAGTCTTCCTACAGTGTGCTCTGCAGAAACCCCTTCTCCTTTGTTGAGCAGTGGGATGCTGTGCATCTCTTTAATCCTACATAACTCACCCTGTTCTCCTATTTTCCTCTGTCTGGAGTCAGGACATGCTGCTTGTCTACCTGGGAAGGTCCTGGGGGGTTCAGATGGGGAAGGACAACACCAGGATTTAATTTAATAGTCAGTAGTAAATAATCTGTAAAAACCAACAATCTTTAAAAAAAAACAAACCAACAACCAACCAACCAGATGCAGTTTTCTTTCTCAATATCTACTGTCAAGACTGAAACAAGTAGGGTTATTCTCAGTATCATCAGCAATTTTTTCCTTTTTCAGTATTAGCCTACTTCTTTGTAGTCTGGTTACTGTTGTACCTGGGAATTACATCCAAGAAGGGAAGCTGCAAATACCAACCTCTCCTGCTTTGTCTCATGTCATATGAAAATGTTTTAATAAATCTTGAAAGAGCTATGTCAAATATTAAACAAATTTTATTTATAGCTCATTAATTCCATGCTACGTTGTATTATCTAAGCAAAGCCTGTGCAAAGACTTATATTTTTTAATCTGTGCCTTGGAACATAAACTTTATTTATCATCTACCTCAGGCATAAAATGGACTTCTGTATGGTAAAAGTATTAAATAACATACTCAGTAAAAAAACTGCATCTAACTTCAGCTGTACTTGGGGAACTGCTGTGAGAAACAAGTCAGTGAAGTGTGGTTAAAGCAGATGAGATAAAAATACACTCTAAAAATGAAGTAAAATGAGAACAAACCCCCGTTATTTGAGAAGAAATATATTTGAAGGAGAAGAGATATAAGAGGCTTGATCAGGAAAGTCTTAACTGAAATTCTTATCCTGCATCTTTGTATGGATCTGGAGCCCTTCCCCCCCCCGACTGTGGCAAGGGAGCATGTCAGGGGCAAAGCAAAGGGGACCAGGGTTACTGCAGTGAGTTAAACTTGCAACCAAAGGTTTCCATAAAGAAAACTGCCTTTGCCTCATGGTGACCAGAGCTCCTGCATCCAGACAGGAAATGCAAGGCATACTCATCCCAGCTTACTGCCACAGGCTCACTCAAGACTTTGAGAAGAAGACCAGAGAGGCCATCTGATTAACTTTTTGGGCTTTTTTTTTAAATCAGGGAAACTGAGAGAATACCAATGACAGATATTCACTGCAGGGAAGCTGGAAGCTAATTGCAAGGAAAGAAGGTGGTGTTGGAATTAATGTCAGTTATACATGATGTCATCAGGCTTACTGCAGGAAAAAAATCACCAGTAGAGTTTTATGATACAGTCATAGCTACTTTAAGACAAAGAACAGAAAGATAATTACAGATGGGGACTTTTACAACAGAAAGGCAAATACTGAGATATCTAAAGTCAAATTAACTGCTAAAAAAAGAGATTTAATGAAATGGGAGACATTTCAGAAAGCAGCAGTGAAGGTCTGTGGTAGGCTGACCCTGCCAGGATGCCAGGGTTCCACGAAAGCCACTCTATCACTCCCCTACTTATCTGGACAGGGGAGAGAAAATATAACAAAAGGCTCACTGGTCGAGATAAAGACAGGGAGAGATCACTTGCCAATTACTGTCACAGGCAAAATAAACTCACCCTAGGAAAAATTAATTTCACTGTATCACAGAACGTTAGTGGTTGGAAAGGACCTCAAAAGGTCATCTAGTCCAACTGCCCTGCTAGAGCAGGATCACCTAGATCAGGTTACAAAGGAACACATCCAGGCGGGTTTTTAATGTCTCCAGAGAAGGAGACACTACAACCTCTCTGGGCAGCCTGTTCCAGGGCTCTGTCACCCTCACCGTGAAAAAGGTTTTCCTCACCTTTACCCAAAACCTCCTATGCTCCAGCTTGTACCCATTACCCCTTGTCCTACCACTGGATGTCACTGAGAAGAGCCTGGCTCCATCCTCCCGACACTTACCCTTTACATATTTATAGACATTAATAAGGTCACCCCTCAGTCTCCTTTTCCCCAGGCTAAAAAGACCCAGCTCCTTCAGCCTCTCCTTGTAAGGGAGATGCTCCACAACCTTAATCATCCTAGTGGCTCTGTGCTGGACTCTCCTCAGTAGCTCCCTGTCTTTCTTGAACTGGGGAGCTCAGAACTGATACAGTACTCCAGGAGAGGCCTAATTTAATTTATTACCAATCAAATCAGCATAGGATAAATGAGAAATAATACCAAATCTTACAAACACCTTCTCCCCACCCCTCCCTTCTTCTAGGGCTTAACTGCTTAACTTCCTGGGTTCCCCCTGCAGCACAGAAGGACAGGGTATGGAGGCTGTGGCCAGTTCATCACACATTGTCTCTGCTGCCCCTTCCTCATCAGGGGGAGGACTCCTCACACTCTTCTTCTGCTCCAGTGCGAGGTCCCTCCCCCAAGAGACAGTCCTGCATGAACTTCTCTAATGTTAGTCCTTCCCACAGGCTACAGTTCTTCACAAATTGCTCCATTGTGGCTTACCCCATGAGATCACAAGTCATGCCATCAAAGATGCCCCAGCATGTGCCCTTTTCTCCCTGGGGTCACAGCTCCTACCAGGAGCCTGCACCAACATAGGTTTCCCCACAAGGTCACAGCCTCCTTTGTGCATCCACCCACACTAGCATAGGGTCCTCCCTTGTCTGCAGGTAGATATCTGCTCCACCATTAACTTCCATGGGCTGCAGGTGGATATCTGTCCCATTGTTAACCTCTATGGGCTGCAGGTGTATATCTGCTCCACTATTAGTCTCCATCGGCTGCAAGGGGTCAGCCTGCATCACCATGATCTTCATCACAGGCTGTAGATGTATCTCTGTTCCAGTACCTGGAGCTCCTCTCCCTCCTTCTTCACTGACCTTGGTGTCTGCAGAGCTGTTTCTCTCTCATATTCTCACTTGTCTCTCTTGGTTGCAATTGCTACTGTGCAGCTTATTTTTTTTTTTTTTTTCTTCTTCTTAAATACATTATCCCAGAGGCAGTACCACTGTTGCTGATGGGCTCAGCCTTGGACAGTGACAGGTCCACCTTGTAACTGTCTGGCATTGGCTCTGTTGGGCATGAGGGAAACTTCTAGCAGCTTCTCACAGAAGCTACACCTGTAGACCCTCTGCTACTAAAACCTTGCCATGCAAACCCAATACAAAGTCACAAGCAAGTGGAAAAAAGTATCTGAAGAGTAAAAGATAAGAAAGAAATAGTTTATCTAAGTTAAAATTCACAGGAGATGAATAACAGATTAATTATTCTTAGGATGAAGGTGAGCTTTTATGATAGTCTAAGAAAATTGATCTAGGAACTGGCTATGACATTTGGAAACTGAAACAGCTTGGCCATATGGAAGGATGGCTCTTGAAAGTGGAATTGACTGGTCAGAGAAACCAAATATGTCAGTAGTGAAAGGAACAGAGGAAATAATGCAAGGATGAAGATCTAATAGAATTACCACATTACAACAGATTGAAATCTGACCTGCTAAGCTATTTAAGGGATATTCACTGAAGCTGATGTGAGTAAAAGTGTGTTATATAAATAAACTATGAGTGTAAACAGCTGTTGTGCTGTAAGGGTTTATATGTGACCTTGCAACTTGAGGAAAACATAAGGTACATCAGCTCTAATTTCTTTGGTACCTTCTTTAATTTAGATATATAATAAATTGCACCAAAGGTTATTCTGTGAAACATTCAACTGCTATTTCATGAGTGATGTTTGAGAGATTTTTTTAATGTGGAGACCTTGAAGTATACAAAAATACTAGAAAAGCTATTATCTTTCTGTAAGAGCGAAAAGGAAAAAATATAAAACAAGTGCCAGATTTTACTCTGAGCTTCAAAGAATCTAACAGGACTTTTGAATATATTGGAGAAGCAGCTATGGTTTTATGGACTTTTTTCCCTTCTGTAGCTTTTGTATCATCACAGGTAGATGGAACCACTTATTTCCAACGCCAGTAATCACTGTCCCCTGTAAGACTTTGTGATTTTGTCAGACTTTGAACATTTGAGCTGCTCTTTTCTGAGCTCTTTCAGAGCTAAATTAATTTCTAAAAAATATTTAACAGTGAATCAACTATTTGTAATATGTTCTGGTCTTCTCATTTTAAATGAAATTTAGAAGATAAATTTAACTAACCTCTGTGTTTAGCTGCTCCAGTTAACCCTTCCCAAATACTACTAGCTGGAAATTTTGGGGGAAAAAAAATTAATGACTTAGTGTTTAGCAGCCACCTTCTCCAGTGAATTAATTCTGTGTACTTTCATGGACTTATTTCACAATTTCATCTTCCAGTAACATCCCTGAACTGCAGCAGGCTGTTCCTCATCAAATATCTTATTTGAGAATGAGTTTGCTTTAGTTGTGTCCTGTGGTCTCATTCTGGAGTAGGGCAGTGACCAATTCAAGATAGAAGGGAAAAAAGACTGTGAAAAAGACTGGGAAACACTGAGTAAATTAATACTGGGCGTAACTATTAGCCATTCCTGTACCTGTATGATACCTATATAGAAAGTTTCTGAACCTGTCTGTGCTTGCAATGAGATTGTAAAAATACTGGTACTGCGTAACCATCCAAAATTAACTGTAGCCAAAGTAGCACCAGCTCCTTGGGAATGATCATACTTTGGCATAGTGAGCAGGGAAAGCCAGCTAGTGCGTTAGAAAAGCATATAGGAGTAAGATAGCTGTGGTTTGCTGTTTACAGGGTCATTATTATGATTAATCAAGCAGAATACTCTGAAACACTGGTGAAAATATCTGCTGTTGTAAACCTAATGGATGCCAATGGGGCTGGAAGAATGTTATTCACTGTTCCTTCACTGAAAGTAATTAATTATTCCACCATCCTGTTAAACCATGAAAGAAGAAAATATTGGGGTTTGTATTTGATGAAGACCCTCCCTTCCTTCCACAACTGGATATCAAAAGATAATGGAAACAAATAACTGGAAAACAGCATACGGAATGCATTAACTTGTCTAAATGATTACAGTAGTATGTACAAGCTAATTATCTATTTCAAAATCACAAGCAAATCAGGATCAGATGTGAGGAAAATAATACAGTCCAAATCAGTAACCTGTATCCATCAGTCAGCAGTAGCACATGTTTTGCAGAAACAAAACAAGAGTGAGAAGTACTTCTTGCCTGCAACTTCCCAGATTATGGTAATAAGCTTATTAATAAACATTTTAGAAAAGTCCTGAAAACTGAATGTGAACTATTTTAGAGGAGAAACAGTTATATAATGAGTAAATCTGGTTGTGATTGAGACATCTCACTGCATTTACTCATTTAAAGAAAAGGTACTTTTTTTTCTTTTTTCTTTCGTTTCCCAGAAATCTCAATTAGTCACAGTTTCTTCTTCACCCTGAGCATCCTTTGTCAGTTGCACTTTAACAGAGCTGCTGAGGACAAGAAACTGTTTATGAAGGTGAGAAAAATGCTAAAGTAGAAGTAGAAAATGTCTCGCATCTAATGAACACAGGGTGAAAGGAAAAGAAAGTAATGATCTTTTGCATGCAACTGTACATCACTATTTGTGGTTTTAACCATTAGGTGTACAGTCTTAAGTAGCACAGCTGGGGGAATTATTCTGGAAACCACTGCTGAATGTATAACGAGTGTACACAGACACATATTCCACATCAGGGCATTTACATTTGCATTCAGAGCATGAAGATAATGAAAAAATCTGCTTCTGTAAATCTGGCCCAAGATGACTTCAATATGAATTATTCATGCAGTGACTTTGCATTTTTTGCTACTTTTAAATAGACAAAGAGTGCCAAAAGGAAAAAGAAGATCTTCTGTCTAAAATCTTCTATTTTTACCTTTTTCTATAGGCAAGGGTTGAAATTTGCATGTACCATTTCTTGAAAATTTTACTCTTAGGTCCTCAGTTGTTGAGAACCTGAAGAAGAAACAGTATATACTGGTTCATTTGACATATACCAAACATTATAGTAAGCTAGATCTTTTTAAAACCAAACTGAAAATGAAATTTCTGTATTGCAATGTTATTTAACTCCCACAAACTGTTAAATCTCCATTCTGACATAGTAAAAATTTATTAAAGAATGTGCTTTTTTTCTTCTAGCAGGTATGTAAGAGTAATGACCACCCCCAAAATGCTGAAGGAAACAGTGCAAAGTTCAAAACAATTTCTACTATATGCAGTTTCAGTGAAAGAATATCAACTTTATGGACTTATTTTAACCAGGTACCATGAAAAGCACTGCCTTACATCACAGCGTGTGATTAGAAACTGTATCATACACTTCCGAATGTAGACCAAAGATGGAAGTACCAATCTTTCTGAGAAAGTATCACAGCTGTTTTGTGGATGAAGAAAGCATTCTGCAGGTTAGCAAAGCTGTCAGTTCACCTAATTATTTGCTTAGAAGACTATCTGTAATCTATGTCATAAGCCATTGCGTGCTATGAAATAGTTCTTCCCTGGCCACCCCTGACAGCATTCATGGACTAACTGACAGGGCTTCTCACTGATAAGAACGTTGTCTGAACTTCTTGGTCATTTCTCAGCATCATGTCATCTGGCAGAAATTTCCTTTATCCAGTGTCTGAGCTCCAGCTGCTTCTCAAGCTCCTTCCTCTCACAGAGAGCTCCAGCTGTCTTCATGGCAGAGGCACACGAGTCACAGCCTAAACAGTTCCTGTTACTGCTTCTAGATGTACTGACTCCACAAAAATATTCTTTCTGAGAAGATATTAGGGGTAATTTTCCAGTGAAGAATTCTTGTTCCTGGAATGCAGTCAGTGCAGAGTTTGTTTTTTTAAAAGCAGTTGAAAAAATTAAGTTAAATGAAATATGCCTATTATTTCCATTGCCAAAATTATTTTTTACCCTTTATTGCTGGGGATGCTGTAAGGGGCCGGAAGCTGGATGACTGAAAGGCTGTAATGTATAAAATATTTTGGGATATTTCAATATGAAAAGCTCTATAAAAATGCAAGATATTAATAATGAACTTGATAGTTCTAGGCTGCTTATATTTAAGAACAAATTCCCATTAGGGGCAAAAATGAAATTCATATCTACCCTACTTTTCAGGCCAACATAATTTAAATGACTCATCTTTAAACAAAATTATGCTCTATCTATTGTCCTGGGCAAAACAGACTCAAGTTGGGGAATTTAACTAAATTCTTTGATGAGAAATTTAATTACCGATTTGGGTATGGAGAAACAAAGAAGACAAATATTTAAGTACTTGTGGAAATAATTTTCGGACACACCACCAGCTCCTTTCAGCTGTGCCCTTCAGTGGGTCCACTGGAACTGTCTGAAACTAGCTGGAACTGGCTCAGAGGCACCCTGGCCTCTCCTCACAGAGGTCCCTGCAAATTTCCCCTGCCTATACCTGGGTACCTGCATCTAGTCCATCTGTTTTGTTCAATTTTGTACTGTATATGAAGGCCAGCTCTCATTTCTTTCTGAGCATTTGTGATTTCCCACCTTAACTACCAGTCTGGTGCATTGCACACCTCAAACTCCTGAATATCCCTCTCTGAAATGCTCGTTTCCATGTGCAGTACTCTACACTGTCTCTACTATAATTATTTCTACTCTACATTATATCTACTTTATTGAATCCACACCAAGTGGCATGTTAAATAGGATGAACAAAACCAAAACAAATAATTTTTTTTTTCTGATGGTTTATTTCAGTGTTTAAGCTTTTTCTTTTGTAAGAAAATTGCAATATTAAGAGGTCTTACTCTGTTTTTTCTCCCTGGCAGTTGTGCAATTCTGGTTGTGCAGCTGTAAGATTTAGCTTTTAAAAATCCTCAGTAATACTCAGATTTGTGTGGATATGTGTATGTAACCCATTGACATCTGGTCTCAAAGATCTGTTTCAACATGGTCAGTGTCTTTGGGTCCAATTGTAGACATTCCTACATTTTATTTTAAAGATCCTTAGTTAAACTTCAGGGAATTAGTATAAAGAAGATTTTGCTTCCAATTCAACCTATTTCAAATGATACAAGAGTGTCTTACTTTCAAAGGATGCACATACTGTTTAGCAGGCATTTTATGTTGTTCTTTATGCCTTGCTAGTTCATTAGCTCAGCTTGTAGAGGATTTTGTTATAGCAGGTTCTGTGCCAAACAGTGCAGATGTACTAATTGGGCATCTAAGTTTTTCCTTCCTAAAAGTATGATTGAGCCCATTTTGTTTGGACATGCTCTTTGGTCTGGAATCATGAGTAACACTCATTCAGCAAGAGAAAAATTTCAAACTATTTCAGTGAAATACAACAGAAGATTTTTTCTTAAAGAATTATCTAAGTGACAGAATCAATACAGTATGACTAAGTTTTTTATCATCATAGCAGCAAAACCATGATTATTTTAATTCACAAATGGGGGTTAAAAAGAGACAGATCATGTTTTACTTATAAAATGTCAAGTCACTAGAAGCTTACTCAGTGATGAAAAAAAAAAAAAGAAGTGGGATTTTTTTCTATCCTTTTGGAACTAACTGGTAGTATCATACCCATGGAAAGAGGAGCTGGTAAGATTTCCAGCAGGATTTCAATGGATTTTAAAGACTGTGAGGACATTTTAACCTGTTTTTAAACAGCTACTTGATTTTACAAAAGGGGCAATCTTAAATATTATTTGAAATTATTGTAGAAAGCAATTGAATGGTAAGAAATCTGTACTTGTCTCTGAGTAACTCAGGTATAAATAAAGCAGGAAGAAAGTTGGTGAAGTTAGAGTACTACCAACCACCTTACACATCTGCCCCTCATTTCACAATATTTGTGATTTTTCTAACACCAAGTTATCTAAGAATTGCTTTGTCGTGGTCGCTTTAGAATGTATTTATCTTGTGGTTTTTTTTGACCTGCTGTAACTGGCCTTTCTTAATTGTGTGATTCTGCTGGAGTTTGATAGGAAAGCAAGGTCTAGATAGGTCTGTACTTTATACTGAAGACACTATAATTGAAAAGAAATGGATGTAATCTGGAAACAAATGGAAAATTCTACATCAGTTAGGAACAAAATTATTGTTGTCCCAAGGTTCACTCTTGAGGGTAATGGTTTGTCTGTTCCAGTGGGAAGTAACTATCATGGGAAGATAAGATAGTTCATAGAAGTAATGTGGGGAAATTCTATGAAGATACTGAAGATGAAAAGTGAAACTTTGCATGTAATTCAGAATTATTTGGGGAATTAGTAGAGATAGTGAATTTCTATATCCATCCCTCATCAGTTCTGAATTTTTAAGGAACGTAAAGACAAATCTTCAGTTTATCAGACAGGAAATTTATTGGACTTAATGTGTATTTGATCATGCCTTATTAGAATAAAGGAGATTGGTATTTTTTAATGCTATCAGTATTAACTGATAATCCAATTCTGAAATTGATCAAATCAAATGAAGTAATGAAATAAATCCCAATCACACTTCAAGCTGTCCTTATAACATGCAACATAGTGTGTTTTCATACAATTTAATATGCAACATGTCATATTGCTTTGATGTTACCAAGCACATATATAATCCAGTCTATACTTTTCAGACTACCATGTCATCACTGACTTTATTTAGCTAGCTAAATGGAAATGCAGAAAAAGATGATTATGCTTTAAGTATTTTATAATTCTAAGTAACATTTATTAAAATAAGGAATAGCCAGTAAAATCCTGCTAAAAAATCACAAAACAACTGATGTCTTAAAAGTGTGGGGATTTATTTCTTTATTTATAATAATGAACTATAAATCAGCTATAGACCATTATCAATATTGTTTTGTAAAGTCATGATCTTGATTTCATAACTTCAATTGTAATCAGTTTCCAGTACAATGTGTGATTTACAGACTCTTCATCAATCCTATCAAGGCAGAAAGGGAAGGTTTGGAATGTAAATTTAAGAACCAGGGGCACTGAATGGTTTAGCAGTTTTGGAACTAGAGAAAACCAGAAAGCTGTTGAATCTTCTAAACGCTAAGGATAAGACAAAAAGGAGAATTGGATGTTCTGTTAATATAGCTAAATGTAATACTACACCGAACAGCCACACTATATGTGTATATACCTATATATATGTGTATAAATACAGTGGGTTTTTCTGATGAATGGTTTGCTGATAAACTGCCTTCACAATATTTGAATAACGGAATTACATAATGCTTTAATATGTACTTTTGTCAATAAAACTTCTGACAGTATTTATAATTCTCCCTACTATTAATTTTTTCAAAGGCTGGACATTGCACAGGTGGAAATATTTTTGTCACAATGTAATAGAACTGCTATGAAGAAAAGGTCCTAATCCCTTTATTTTTGTGTTATTGGTGTGTACAAATTTTATTGTCTTCATTGCCATTCTGTTTAAAACCTGTGTAGAGTGGAAAGAATCTGGGTGGTTGGTTGCTTACAGATAATATTTTGAGATTGCTCTCCTAGTGAAAACCAAGAAGTGAAGGATGCCTCTGGAGGAAAAAGACAATAAACTGATAACAATCTTATGGAAAGTTAAGAAAAAGGAGTTAAGATTGGGATGGATTGCTGTCAATTGTTTATCTGAATTGGTTTTGCTCTATTAGTATTTCTTTAAGGATTTTCAACTTGCAGGATTACATTAGGTAATTCTTAGATATAAAGAAAAATGTGTCACTTTGTAAAGCTTGCAGTCTAATTTTTATATATAGACAGTGTTCATTACCTGTCAAAGATTGAATGTTGAGATGTTGGGAGGCTAATAGCCACTCAGTCTGGGTAGGCAGCTGCTTGCCATATTCATTTAATTGTTCCTTTCACAGTTCCATTAGAAGGCTTTGGGCCAGCTGTGATGCTGTGTTTGCATGGGTGGGTCTTTATGCAAAGATCAGCCATTCAGGTAAAAAGTTATTAGGCTTAGCAATTGCGTTGTGCTTTTCATTAGGTTTGTTGGCACGTAGTAGTCTCATCACAGATTCCAGAGCAGATGTTTCTTATATCAGTTGTATTCTTCAGTTTTAAAATATGTCAATGTCACATAACAGTTATATTATTTTCTAGGACAACGTATAATGAAGATGAAGTGAGGAAGATGGTTGTGAGGAAGATGCCGTGAGTGAGTGTTCAGATCAAAGCTTTTCAAAGCTCAGCCATATTAAATTAGAGCTTGGACTGAAGCCCAGTTCTTGCACTACTTTTTCTTTTCTCATGAACTAGTGAAGTTTTCCATGCTCATCTAAGATGTTTGCTGCAGAGAAATAGAGACAGATCCTCTCTCTCCAGGCTCTACTTTCTACAATTCTGTCTCTGACAGCTGACAAGAATTATCACCTGTATTCAGCCCTCTTGATCTACCCAAATGTAGTAGTATATTTCTCATTTCCCCAAAATCAAAGCAATTCCTGGCCCAAGAGTATATTATCTTTTCCTGCATTTCTGTTTAGTTAGCTAAATAAAGTCAGTGATGATATGGTATTCTGAAAAGTATTAACTGAATTTTGTATGCACTTGGTAACATCCTGGCCCAGTCTCCAGAGCAATCCATCTCACCTGAATTCCTGCTGATACTTGAAGAGCCCTTGAGGGAAGGGTGTAGGCCATGGGTTGGTTGAGTTGCTCTGGTAAATTTGATTATTTGCTTCTGTAGACAGTGAAGGTTTATACCAATGGCAGTGTTTTTGAGTTAGCACAACAATGACTATAAGGTTGGGCTCTGAATCTGCTTTGTGGCCCAAAAGGATCCCTTTAAGGATCTCTCTGCTTTCTTGGAATCCTAAATAATACCCTGTGTTAAGGGATGTTCTTGACTAAGTTCAGTCTACAGCTCTGATCAATGTGCTGTTAATGATTTCTGAATCACTTATCCAACAGCTCCTTAATGTACTGTCTCTGATGATGTCTTTCCCAAAGTCTTTCCCATTAGTGGCTTCAGGTCATTCATCACTGTAGTTAATGTACAAACAAATATAAAAAAGTTTGTATAAGAAATAATCTAACATAAAGCCTGATTGCCAAAAGCACTGAACCATGTATCACAACTTTACTTAAAAAGGGCCTGTTTAGACAAAAGAAGTATGCGTTTCAATTTTAAACATCATGACACAGAAATTTTAGGCATGGCTAAAGAAGGTCTGAAAATAAGGATCTTTCCATGACCTAATTCTAAAAAAAACCCCAAAGAACAGAAGATTTCTGCCCAGGCATTTCCTGCATGTCTACAGCCATCAGTAATTTTTTGTTGGGTGGTATGTGTGACAGCCCACTCCTCTCTCTGGCTCAGCCTTCTTTCAGGCTTGTACTGCTGCTACATGAGTATTCACCCCGAGCAGGCCGCTTGCATTTTTAGATGATTTTGGACGTAATGATTTCTTATTGTCTAGTACTTCATTATAGGCTGTAACAAACTATAGTTGGCGAGGTTTCCTACAGTCAATGAAATCTGACGGTTTATGTTATTTAGTTAGATTTCTTGCTCCTTCATCTAGATTGAAAAAAGCAGGCCTAGGTGGTAGGCCTAGATAGAAAGCAGTTGCTCTTAAGCAGTGCTAGGGCACCATCTTCTATCTCAACCCAATGTGTGGGTTACTTATTTTTTTCCCAAGGTTTTCAGTAGCTCAGCTGTATTGCAATGATTTAGTTAGACAATCAGGTCTTATTTATTCCTGCCCACTACATGTTATTTTGGGTTATCATCTCTTTAGTTTCTCTTCTATTTTTTCATCAGTCACTATTTTCAGATCTTCACACACTAGTGCTCTGGGAAAAAATGAAAGTATATCTTCTACTGAAACTCTGTAAACACTTTAATGTAAAATAAGAATATACCATTATCTCTTGGACTTTTCCTTGGGCATCTTCTATTTTGTAGAAGTCACTTCCTGGCTCAAATGGAATCCATTGTATAGCATTAGAAGAAAGATTTGCTAAGGCCTTAGGCTTTGTCAGTATGCAGAAAGAGAATCCCAGACATGGTAGTATTTACTTAATTTCACTTCTGAACTTGTCAGCCAAAAAGCCACAGCTTTGTTTTGACAATATATTATGCATCAGTACTGTACTATATATCCCATGATAACATCATAAATCATGGAGGAACCATACTTTATCCAATAGAATATAGAGTATGGGCCCAACAAAAAGAAAACAGATGGCAAACAATTGACATAGATACATGTAACATGCAGGAACAACAAGGATTTATCTGTGCTAGTAATACCACTGAAGCTCAAGATGTATTTTCACATATGGAGCAAAATGTCTGTGAGTTTGAAATACATCCCTATGAAACCATAGAAACTAAACTTGTATATATTGGAAAAGGATGTGTGTGCATAAGAACTCTTTGTAATTTTGTACTTGAAGATGATAATTTTATGCATATGGATAATTATTCAGATATTTGTATTTATAACTTTACTATGATCCTGGGATGTGACTTTAATTATTCATCTCCTGTTACATCCCATCAATTACTACAATCAGATTATTCTTTCTATTAAGACCTGTCACTCACTTCCATTGGAATTAATGTGACGCTGGTAGGAAAATTGCTGCACTATAAAGAACGGAAGCAGATATTAAAGAAAGTAAATGGAAATGTACAAAAAACCTTAGTCACTGTCCACAATGATGCAGAAGAAATCCACCACGTCCTTGAAAGGGTAAAAAAGGACAGTGACAACCACTGGTGGGAATTCTTTTTTGGATGGTCACCCATGGCCACTGGAATATATAACCACATCTTGCATCCCATGATAATGGCATTATGATTGGTTTTATTGGTTTGGTTGCTTATAATTATAACTGGTCATCTTGAAAGATTTTGCGAACTTAATCTGACCTTTGTCTGACATATTAAGCAGGAATGCTTGATAAAAAAAGAAAGGGAGGACTGTTGTAGCAGCCAACTCCTTGCTCAAATAGCATCCCTTGTATCATCAGCAGAAAGATTTGCTAAAGCCCTAGGCTGCAAGCTGAGAATTTTCACTTAGATATTGCTGAACTTATGCTGTACTTTTACTTAGCTACATGCAGGAAAGCCCCAAAACCATTGCAAACCAGAAGGATAAGGTAGCCACATCTGTCAGCAGACAGATGCATCCTTGAGATAAGAAAAGGAGCAGCCTGCCTCAAAACAGAGAAAGGATCCAATGAGGAACAAGAAGATCCCAGACCCAAATAAGACTATTGGACCAAACCATTGTGTGAGGAGAGGAAAACAGATTTGCAGGTTATAGCTGCCAAGATGTGTTTGCTAAGGGTCCCTGCTCTCTAGAGGCACCCAGCTCAAGCTGTTTTCTACTGCTGTACTACTCAATAAATTCATCTGTCATACACAGGGTTGAAGGCTCTGCTTTGGGAAACCTAGGATTGAGCCTGAGGGAAGAGAAATCACCTGAGAGTGAGCATGCATGCGTGTGTGTGTGTGCGTGCAAGGAGTTGTAAGGGGAACCCATAGGCTTACTGGATCTGCCTGCTGTGAAGGGACTCAGATCTTAGCAGTTAAAGTCTCAGGTGGTGTGTGTGTGCAACTCCTTGAATGGTGTGCGAATGCTTGAGCAGTAGCTTTTCCCTTGGCATCATGTAAACCTTTATAATCTTATCCCGGTGCAAATCAACAAGGTTGTTTTAAATCTAAACTGAACTTGAATGTGAAGAAAAAAAGTAGGAAATAACTACAGAGCTGACAATAGAGAGAACAACTGCCTGAGGAAAATCCTGAGGAGAGCTTAGAACAAGTGCTACCATATCATTTTCAGAACTATAACTGTTTCTGAGAGTTTGATGGAGCTTACAAAAAGAACATTTTTTATCATCCGTGATATGATACTTTGTATTACTGCATCATCTTTATGCAGAAACAGAGTTTAAAGCATTAATAACATCATAATCTTTTTTTCATTAATACATTACAAACATGGTGCAATTTGACAGCTTTCCAATAAAACAGTTTCAAAGTAAGACTGTCTGCTATCTCTGATGTAAGTCTTTCCTAGCTCTTCAAGGCTATTTTGATGGCAGATCTCAATGAAATAGAATAATATGTCATGGAGGGTCACTGCTGACTGTAATTACAATCCTGGAGGGCAAGCTTAACAACCCCCAAATGCTAAAAATTATAGCTATTTCAGTGGGTTTGTTGTAACTTTTTCTTATTGCTATTCCCTTTCATTCGCCATGTTACATGTTTAAAATATCTATAGGTATAATTTTTTTGGAAATGCCCCAGTGAGAAACCTTGAAGATAAAGGGGTACTGAAGCATTGAGGTAACTGCACCTTATCTCCCTCAACTGATGGCAGTAATTATTAGACAGTAATTGGGGGTGGTCATCCTTTGTTCCTCCATCCAGGCATCTGAATTTTTTGAGTCTGCTGAAAGCTGATCTGGAGAAACTGCAGCAGAAACTGCTGTATGAGGCGGTGGCCTTCTTCCCTTGGTCCTCTGGAGTGCAGAACTTCCTACACCCTGCCTGTGGAAGGTGTGGGGATAACCCCATCCCACTCTGCTCACACCTGGCTGTAGCCCTTTTTTTCCTCTGGCACTTGGAGAGGAGTCCTGGTTTTAGAGAAGGAAGGGACCATGGCTCACTTTCAACCCATCTTGTCACTGTGGAGAATAGCAGCTACTCAGGGAGTGTTAGTAGGGCTGGGGGCAATGCAGAGGTGTGCAAGGCTGTTTGTAAACAGGCACAGGACTTTTGTTGCCCTTACAGTGAGACACTGGTAGCATGAACGTCCCACCATTTTGGTACTGTCTACATTCAGAAGTCTTCTTACTGGGATAATGTATGAACAGTAAGAGGGGCTGCAATATGCCTGCAAAATGTCTGTAAAGACTTTTGCACAGTGATAATTTCTGTAACATGTAATACTGAGTATTCATGCAACAGATATAACCAGCAAAATTCAATCAGAAATCAAAGACAATTCTATGACTTACTCAAATTACTCATGAACATTTTCATGTGAGTCTTGTTATACAGGTGTCAAAAAATATCACAATGCCATTAAGTATTGCAGTAACAGTGACATTTTAGGCAAGTCATGAGTGACATTTTAGAGAGCACTTTGAGGCTGGGAAGCAGCTACTTGTATGTATTATTATCTGCTATTAATAATATACCACTTTTGAAAGAGGAATATTCATTGCCATAGAAATAAGTAGATGATAATTTTCAAACCAAACCCACTAGCAAAGTTCACCGAGGACTGGCCAAATATCACCTGTGTGCCTTTAAAAATACACTTCTCCAGGTTGAATTAATATAACGCAGCACATAGCAACCATGAGTGTAGCTTTTTGGTTTTGAACATATCTTTTCAGCCTGACTTTATTTTGCTCTTGTCATTGCTGCTCATGATGAGAGAGAAAATGAGGAGGAGAAAATATCAAAGGTGAACAGTTGGAAAAAACTATCCAGAAGTGAGGTTTGAGAAGAGAGGAAAAGAGGGGTTGCTTTCCTCAGAGAAAGAAGGAAGAACCCAAACATAAAGGATAAAAGGGAAAGAACGGGGCAGGATGATGAGCAGCATGCACATGTCTGAAAGCAAAGCTGAGATGAAGCATGGAAGAGCAGGGCAGACAGGGATTGTAAATTAGATAAGGGGGAGGGGAGGAAAGTATTTCTACAGAAGTGGTTTTGCTCTTCATCTTGACAATCTGTACAGTCTGCTCTGATGCCAAATTTGCACTTATACTTGATGTGTGAGAAGTTCTCAAACACATCAAGTATATTTTAAGAGGAACTGTATTTTAAATGAAAGGCAGTTTCTGAGAGCAGGAAGGCAGTGGCTTCTCCAGCAGAAATTAACAACAAGAATGCTGTTAGACACCTTCACACAGAATGCAGCTGATGATAAACCACTTGTGGATGTGGCTTAACTGTCACCTCACACATTCCTCAAAGACTGTTAGCCTAAAAATCCCGAAGTATTCTATTGATATCTGAAGGAGTGTTATTAAAAGGTAGTCATAGAGCTTTCCCCCTTACTTGGATTGTTAGTACCATTAATTAAAAAAAAAAAAAAAAAAAAAAAGGAAAAAAAAAAAAAGAAAAAAGCCCAGACTGGATTTTTTTTTCCCTCAAGTCAACCTGTGATCTGAAGTAGGCAGTCTGACTTCACACGGAAAATGTCAGGAAGCCCTTGTAGTCTGAACAGTATCACCCAGACACATACCCAAGGAGTAGGGGAAAGTAACACTTTAGACAACATCAAATCTTTCTGACTTTTAACTCCCAGGTCCTCCTCTTGTTAGTGAAATTGAAAGTTCTTTCTGATTTTTGGGGGGGGACATGATGCTGATTCCATGAGTACTTTGAACACTGGAGCCAAGGTTCCGTATCTTTCACACAGGTGCTACCAGCTGTATCAGCAATAGTTGAACTGGGGAAACAGAATATGTTTGCTGAATGTATCTGCTTTTGTTCCCCTTCTCTTCAGGCTCGCCACATAAAATGGATTTTCTGTTTCATCTGATGTAATTTGTCTTATACATGTGAAGGGAGTGAAAAGTGGAATCAACTAGTTCAGCAACCTTGAAGTTACATTAATAATATATAATAATATTGTTAA
>WTSP01026247.1:77489-90723 GCA_025331215.1 Actenoides lindsayi
TTGCCCCCATGATTTTTTTCAATAAGATGCTGAAGGAAGAGGTTTTTTTGTTTTTAAAAAAGCCAGCATGAGACTCATGTCAGTGCAGCCTGTCACCAAGAATATCTTCAGTGAGGATTCTTAAATTATGTCACAGAGACTTTCCTCATGTGAGGATTTTCAACAGCACAAATGAAAAAAAAAAGTTCTCTGATTTTTCCAGAAAATCATGTTGGATTTTCAGTGACATTAAGGTCCCAGAAAACCTCTTCCTATTTCAGGCACAAAACTGTTTCTCAAGGCACAAACTGTCATGTTGTCCTCTGTCATCTTTCTCTTATGAGGCAGGCTTTTTATGAACCAGACATAGCAGTCCTACTGGATATTACACTTTTTGCACTCCATCACTTCACCAACGTAAAATACCTGCTTTATATGATATTTCTATTATTAGAGCAGAAATTTTAAGCATAGATTGTCAACATTAGGAGTTGTTACTACTCACAATGTTGGGCATATCATGAAGGAACATTTGAGTAGAAGCAAACCTGTATTCATGTAGTATTCTGGGGTATGATGTTTATATTTGATAGTTGACTAAATTTTACAGTGTTAAACCATTCAAAAAGGCCTGAATCTTTTACCATATTTATATACAGCCATATGTGCTATACACAAATATTTATTTGCTCTGAAAGTCTCAAAATACCAACATTAAACATAATAGTAAGAGAACAAATCCAGGTCTGAGACTTTGCTGTACTAGAAATTGTTTTGTATTGTTATCTTCCAGAACTTCCATTAAATTTAGGAGTTTCCCAGTATAGGCTAATTAGTACTGCAGTTTGAATGCTGAACAAGATTGTTAAGCCATTAAGGTAGGAAGTTAGTATAAGACAAAGTTAAAAGTTCACATGAGTAAAGATTATGAGAATCACTTTCATTTTTGCTAATCTTCCATAATGACTCTGTGCCGTGAAAGGCTGCAAAATTTGCTGCCTTTGGAGGTAGAAATAATTCAAAACAAATTCTAAAATACTAAACTTCTACAAATAGGAAGAGTTAAACATATTTTCTGTGAAATTTATGAGAGGTCTTAACACTCATTTCATGTTCAGCCTCTTCCATTTCTTATGTCAATCTGTGCCCTTTGTCTTTTTTTTTTTTTTACATATTCTTTGAATTTATGTTTATTTCAGTGTACTTATCTTCCATAATTATAGCCTTCTATATTTGTCTTACCACTTAGTTAATGCATTATTTCTTCTCATACTAATGCAGTAAGAGTGAACTAAAATCTCACACCAACACTGCATTTTTAGTGGAAATTGCTAAGAATTTTATCTCAGTGTGATCTACCACCACCTGCTGCTTTACTACTGCTAGTCATTGCATCCTGTTTGTGACAAGGACTCAGGCATCTGCTTCTGAACGGTGCCTTCAACTACATATTGTATGAGATGGAGTAAAACAATATAAAATTAAAAAATCATCAGGAATATATAAGTGTATTCTGAGAGAATGAGAGAGAAAGAATGCAGGTGTGTCTATGATTCTGCAAGGTAGTTCATTTACCCTGATAAACAACTGTTTCTTTATATCTTTTAACCAGACTCATTTATCCTATTTAAGTGATCAATTTTAAAAAAAGGGGAAAAAAAAGAAAAAGAACAGAACACAGCCACTCAAAGAGTGGCCTCATCTATCAGCAAGTCTGAGTTGCTGCTTGCAGAAAATCTGACTATAGATGTGTCTGCTACACTGAAGTTCAGGTTAACGATTGTATGTGTTTAAATGTATAGGTGGAGTTCTCCAGCCTTGCTGCTTGGAGTTTGTACCTAACTACATGTTCAGGCTGTAAATTAATAAATAAACTACAATTCTTTCTGCAGATTCTCCATACCTTTGGAAATCCATAGGTAGGGAACTACTAGCCAGTCCTGGTAACCACCTTTAGATGGCCAAATTCTCTGATATTTTGGGTTCCATGAACATTTTGGTCTTAAATGGATCTGTGCCCTTCAACATCCTTGCGCTAGTACTTACCTCCTTATAAAATTTATGCAGCACTGAACCTCAGTCCTCTGAAGGCCTTAGAAAGATGCCAAGGAAAATTATTGCCACTCCTGCTAATTGCCCAGTAGCACTGACATTCTTCTGATATTTTTGTGAAGGCCTTCCTACGAGGTATATCTTGTTTCCCACAGTGCTCTTCAGTGTATGTTGAGAATGTTCTCCAGCCCGCCCTACCCCTGAGAGCCCTCTGGGTCTGTTCATCAACATTTTGCAGCATCTGGGCCCATGGACGGAGTTTTCTCCCTGACAGCCTTCACTTTATCCTCTAACAGGTTGCTATGGGAACAGTGAAGCACATAAGGTACTCCTTACAGCATTAACCAACTGGGTTTCTTTAGGTCTACTAACTTGAAAAAGGTTTCAAAGGTTGTTTGGGTTGGGTTTCTTTTTGGTTGAAAAATAAAAACGTGTATCCATTACCAGCCACAGTTCTTCAGAGCGAAGTACATAACCCGAGGGTAACTTACATATATCTGTCATCATAACCTCTGTGAAAGACTTCAGCAGAGTAGAACTTAATATAATATTTATCTATTGGAAAGCTCACTTTATTCAGACAAATTGTGCTCTGGGTTTCCGTGCATAATCTAACATGTTAGGAAGGACTCTCTCTAAACAGCAAGTTTCGTGGGAACTGACCAGCAGCATCACTGTAAACAACCAGTTCACTCACACCTTAGCACAGACAGGACTCTAACACTGTGTAAAGAAGGCAGCTTTTGTAGCCTCAAGAAAATCTACTTGCATGCAAGATAAAGAATTTTTCAGGAATCTTGTCTGGGTTTTCCTTGCAAGGAAGGGGAAGAGAAGTCTTACGTGGAACATACTTTTTAGCTAGATTAGACAGTTTTCTTCTTGGTGAGGCTTTTGGCTGTGTTGATGTAGCAGGACAGAGCTAGCACACTAAAGAACACAATTTTCTTTGCTTATTATGGTACAATCTGTGCATGATGTGGTGTCATGTTGATATTTCTAAAGGAAACCTTTTCATTTGTCTTGAATTTTTGTATTTTCAGTAGTCAAAAATATTTTTATATTCAAAAGACACACAGTAACTGTGAGATCTCTTACAGTGTATCCCACTCCAACCTACTCTGAGAAAAAAACAATATTGAACGCTAATGACATAAAGACTTTCTGTTAAAATAAATAAAGTGTATCAAAAAAAAGCTAAGAAAAATACAATTAAACCAAATTCCTTATATGGCAACAAACAAAAAAGATTAGCTAACTGAGGATGTAATCTGTAATATCATTACTGTGGGTACAGTTCCCATCCTTGTAGTTAATATGCATCAGTTTGGTGTTTTGTTGTTGTTGTTGGCACATAAAATTACCCATTCAAATTTGCTCTGGGCAGAAACATGGCTTCTAGGACATCATTTAGCTCCAACTGTATTTTTTTCCCTGCGTCAATAATGAAAGCTTCTTTTTCTCCAGGGTATTGTGTTGTGTGATTGGGGCATATGTAGGAGACAATTGTTTAATTTGCAGCTGATGCTGAAAGAGCCAACCATTCCAGAATTTTAAATTAGAATGTAATAGTGAAAGAATAAGCAAACGTGACAGGATTGCATGCAACAGCCCCTTGAAAAGAGATTCTACAAATCCAGAGTCACAACTATCAATGTTAATGACAAAAGATAAATGTTTGTTGTCTGTTTGTGTCACATAAATCTTTTTTACAAGCATGGGTAAAGATAATTCTGTAAATTAGCAAGAACAGTCCAAGTAGGGACTGGCTGCTTTATCCCACCCTTGTAGCTGGAAGCAGTGACAATATGGAGATAGAAGCAGTAGCCCATGTTTCAGCGCAGGTTAACATCAAGTGTGCAGCTGGATCCTCAGAAGATTTTCTTCCGTGATAAAATCACATCCATCTGGGTTCTCTTCGCATGGCTACCCAGGCTTGCAAGGGGAAAGCTGGTGAGGGGATGATTAATATGCCCACATCTGCAGTAATCATACACAAACTGTATTCTAATAGCCCAGGCTGTGATACAAATGTACAGAGACCAGCACTGCTGGCACCAGAGGAGGTGAAGAGCTGGGCTGTGTGACATGATGAACACAATGTCCTACAGGGCCTCACTGCCATGCCCTATGGGAAGCCAGAAGGCAAGGCTACTACAGGATTGGGGCTTGCTTATGGGAAGCCAAAAGATGTGGTAACATGCATTTTTGCAGGAGACAACTGGTTTTGCCTCGAGATTACATCTTCTGTGGGTCAGTTGTGAAGATGCATAGTGAATGATGATACTACATTGACAAGAAAGCAGGTGGAGCACTTCCTTATTGCTTTCTAAGGCCTGAAGTGGGATCTTGCTTTCAGATTTGTGACCAATCTATTCTTTCTTACACTTTTGTTCACAAAATTGGGAGTAGCCTGTATATAGGATTAGTTTGTACACAGGAAAATTGGAACATCTTGTGCTCGCCTGTTAGTAACTTTGCTTGTGTCTGTGTTTCCAGATGTCACCACACCATGAATTAAAGCCTTTCTGCTTTATTTGAATTGGATTTGAAACTTGCTATATTGCACTGCTGCATCCACAGTGGTTCTGCCACCAGTGCTGAATTACCTGACAAGATAAACATGAGAAACAGAGGCACATTGTAAATTGGAGCTGCATTTAACATGTGAGCATTTTGCAATACTGATACATCTAAAAGCTTCTTCAGCCCACCCCAAACAGTGGAGATTGTAAACCTCTCCTCCACATTCAGGTGCTCCCATAAATCTTAGAGAAATGTCCTCATTTTTACATGTTCTCAGGGGTGCTTTGCTCCATATTAAACTTGTGTTACTGACAAACCTCTCCACTATGTTCTATTTCTATCCTTTGAAATCATTATTTTTCAAGCCTGATATATAATGTGGTCCTAAATTTGGTCAAGAAAGAGTCAGTATTGCCATCTCAGTGTGCTGCAGAATAGGGTTTGTTTCTCAGTGACAACTTCACTAAGAACCCTTGGTATTCCCTATGCCAGCCTTTCCTCTTTGCCATTATTCTGTTACTTGTTTGGCTTTCATTATTGATTTCCCTCATCTTAACACTGGTAAATCAAGATTAGTCTCACATGTAAGCAGATGTGCATATCGTGCAAAATAATGTATAATATCCAATTTTCCACAAAAATTAGAAAAACCTTCTCTAACATTAGATTATTCCACATTTACCTACCACTGATTCTTTTTAAGCATTTTTCTCTAAAGCATCTGTTACTGGCCTTGGGATATTGTACTAGACAGTCCATTATTCTGATTTGATATGGCAATCTCTATGTCCCTATTTGTGCTGATGACAGCATCCCTGAGCAGAAGACAGACTATAGTTCTGTGAATTCCTCCCTGGGTGTAGACCTGGCAGGGTGGCCATGAACATGGTGTCCAACTTGTTTTGAATGCTGTGAAGAGGCTGGTGTACAGCTGAGTCCTGCTGTTTTCTAGTTATCCTTCATCATGGAAATGTTCACAGGGAGGATGCTGCAGACAAACATAAATTATAACAGACCAAAGTGCCCCTGGTTCCTCTGATAAGAGCCAGGACTGGAGCTATGATGCAGGAGGCACACAGGTAACACAAAATCAGTTTTGCCCCCTCCCTAGTCTGATGATGATCAAGGGAAGGAGGCTATGGCACTAAGTGCTGAATAACCATCAGACACAGTTGTTCAGGTGTCTACTTCCAGATTACTTTCTATGCAGCTGCTGTGTCATTTCCCACACATACCTACTGTTCCATGCAATCATCCCTCAGTTGAATTAAAAGCCTTTTTCTGAAACTGTTATTTCCCTGTCAGTCTCAGTCTTTAGGAAATACTCTAGGTTAAATCAGGACATTTATCACAGTGCTCCTGAAACTGCAGAGGTAAAGCCAACCAGGTCTACTTCTTTTACAAAATCATCTTCCCATTTCTAGTAATTGTGTCTTGTCTGGCGATTTCTTTTTCTCCAGTAAATGCCTGTGAGGGGAAGTTCAAAGTCCTGTTGAGTCCAAAGCAAAGAAACAAGTAAAATAAGTCAGCCATAACTAGTGTGGAAACCTATTTCCCCTTCTCTTAAAAGAGAAATACATATTTATATTATTACTCTCTTTGATGGAGAAATCATACACAGCAAAGTGGCAAAAGCACTAGCTCATTAAGGATGACCCTTCTCCAGAGTTAGCCTTAGAGCTTTCTGTCTGGACAAAGGACAGTGCCATCTACATGTAATAAGATATTGCAATTAAATAGAGATCCTTGTAAATCAGCTTTTGGCAAGCTTTTTCTATGAGTAAGTTTGGTAATGGCAGCTTTCATACTACTAACACAAAAGTGCTTGAAAAAATATTGACTTCTCCAACAAAACTCCTTAGAAAAAGCAATCTGATGAATGGACTCGCTTCTGTTCACAGGCTTTGCAAATTGAGAAGGATACTGGACACCATTCAGTGTAAAGGCTTGTACAAAAAAGAGAGGTCATGACAAAGGAGACCCTAACAGTGGTGCAATATAATTTTATGTCATAGGCTGTTTCTCTTATCATCTATATCAAGACATGGAATTCACGCAGACAGATCTCTATGGAAAAACTAAAATGCAACTACACGCCAATTAACAGATTCATCTGAATAGATGGGGTGTTAGGATAGCAACATACCTTTTCTCACACAGTTAGTTAAAGAGCTGTTTCAAAGGTGACACATTCATAATGATAGACTGATGGAGACATCAGTAAGTAATTTGTAAGTCTGAGGATAATTTTTGAAATTACTTGGGAAAAGATGAAAGGATTTGGCAATGCTATGGTGTCTTGGAGAGAGTGGGCAGCTGACAGAGGCAGGGGTGGAATGGGGCTTGGTGCTCAGCTGGTTGCTTCTATGTGCAGCTGTGGTGATGTTACCATCCTGTGATTATGTCACTCTTGGGTGTCTTAGGAGCCTCTCAGAGACTTTCTTTTGGGGGCAGAAAAAAACCATGGGAATAAAACCAAAAAAGCAGTATTTTTTCTGATGATCTTTGAACCAGTCTTGCCAGATTGCTTACTCATCCCAGTACTCTCTGGGAAAGCTGTATCTTGTTGCAGAGTCAATAACTGTTTGATGCTTGTCCAGATTTCTCTGTGTCTTCAAATTTCCTTTCCATGAAATCACTTCTGAAGATTATACTTTGTCTTTAGCAAGAGTATATAAATTCCATACATCTGGTGTGCGCTGTGCCTTGCTGTGGGACTGATGTCTACTCCTCAGTCCCAAGACCTCTCTTTGACATAAATTTGGCTCTGACCACCTTATTAGTTAAGTAATGGGTCAGAAATTATTTTGGCAGGTGCTGATTTGATGATAATTTTACTACCATTAAGCATTTCCAAGAATAAACAGTGTGCCTGTGTCTTTTAAGGGATATGGCAGTATTTGTCTTGTTCACTGTGATGTGGGAGCTGTAAAAAAGTAAGAGCTTGACCTCATCTTCCAGGTTTATGCCAAGTACACAAATCTCTAGTCTTTTTGAGGATTTTCATCATAGAATCATTTTAATTGTAATCCCTGACAGACTTTTCAACAGGATAAGACAGTGCTTTTTATGTGATTTGAGGCAGTAGAGAGATGAAAGGAAGGACTGCACTTTTCTGCATGTATCACAGTCTGGACATCTGGCATTTTTGGAAGCCACAGAACAGGGATTTGTAGGAATGAAAAAAAAAATCAAAAGTGTATATGGGAAAAGATTTTATCACAGTGAAATCTAGACAGTGATAGACACAATAATAGGGAGGCGGGCAGGTAAGCTCACAAGAGAGGAAACATGGGAGATAAAAGAAAAGTACAAACTCTGAATTTAGTGTAAGAAGAAAGGAAAATGCTATTTTTCATAGAAATGATTGACACTGAATAAAGGATAGAAGGAGTTTTAATTATGTATATGTAGGTATTGCATCTCCCTGTAAAAATTCAACATACAGTTCTTAGAATTTCAGGGACTATATTATTTATATATGCATAATCTTCATTGATAATACCTTAGGGACAAATGGAAACATTCAGAAACTCTGAGAGTGGAAGAAGAAAATGTTTTTGTTGAATGCTACTGGAGTCAACTGAATAGAGGTCATCACCTCATGATAATTTGAAATTGTTTTTCCTGGCAAAATTCCTCATACAGTGGGATTTCTCCCCAGCAAAAATAAACTGATGTCTTTAAAGTCAATACTATAATGCCTAGTGCCTCTTATGCTGTTCATTATGATGGTTATCAAACTCCTGCTAAAAAGTGATTTACTTCTATTCTTAAGGTGATGCAGTGTTCTGGACATGTGTGTCTGAAAGTCTTGATGCTCAAATTACTTCTTGGATAAAATGGCATACAACTGGGAAACAGGATAAACATTTTGATTCATATCACGTAATCTAACAAGAGACAACCTGCCTGAGATCAACAGAGCACCACATAACATTATCAAGCTGTACTCCCACTACTGGATTGCTCCTTGAATTTTAACCTTTGTAGCATCTTCATGGAAACTCTTTTACAGAAAGAACAGAAGTCATCATTACTGTATTTTTTTTCCCTGTGAGTGTAAGCTTGACATTTCTGCACTTTGCAACTATGCAACTCGGGTTACCTCTAACATCCTTTTCCCAACTTAATTTATTATTCTCTTTTTTTTTTACAGGAAGCCCACAAGTGCAAATATCTGTAGTATGTTTGCACTGTGAAGGATGATAAAAATTATTGATGATTGTCACACCAACACAGCTACTGTCGAGCTGTCAGTTAGCTATGGTACTTCAGCATCTATGGAAGGAAAGCAAGAATTAGGTGTGCTTCTGAAAGCAGGAGAACCTTTGCTGCTTGCCCATCTAGTTCACTCACTGTAGGACAAGGTATTGTCATTGCCTAAATTTAGCCTATCTTCATGGTAGTTTATTATATCACAGGGGCTTTCAACAGGTGCAGAAGTGTTCTCAGAATATTGTTGCTTGTTACTCCCCCGTGAGAGGATTTATCAGATTGGTTCTATTAGGTCATTTCATACAGTCAAAAGCAAAATACATGCAGTGTCATGACATAAAATTGCACAGTTGTCAAGTCATTCTGTCCATCTTGTATGATCTATGATAAATTGAAAATGAGATTATAAGATTTGAACAAGAGTAGTAACTTGTATAATCATTTGTTGAAAATTATTTTTTAATCATTATCTTCCAAGGTTATCTCATTCTGCAATTAATTCTTGTTTGACATTTTTGCCAAAGCCAACAGTTTGAACCTTTAAATGCCAAATGTATTCTGTATACTGTACAAAAGATTTTATGTCCTGAAAGTAGAGGATAATAATAATAAGCATAAAATACATGATCAATAAACTCTTTCAGGAGTATTCCTTAATTATGGGCTTTTCAAAGAAATGTGTGAGCTCAATTATTTCACCAGAACTATTTCACCGGACTCTCTCCACAACACTTTCATTGTGAATGACATTTGATTGGGACACGAAGACATGTATAATGAAATACATATATTCCATCAAGCATTCAAGTGAAATGAAATGAAGAACCTATTTCCTTTGTGATTCTAGATGAACACTAGCCACTTTTTTGACAGTATGTTCTTATTTATTAAATACCACTCTATATCTCTGTGGAACTATAAGAGTCAAAAAAACCTTAAATTCATTTGGAGTTGCAATACAAAAGACCCTAAGGATTAGATCCTGATGGAGACACCAAGGGAGTATTAATCCAGTCAGGAACACCTGCTGTGGTATTCACCATGTTAAGTTCAGAAACTACAACACATGCTTCCTCACTTGAATTAGGTGTGCTGCGCTCGCTTCATACCCAGATGAGGAAAATTGGGCTGTTCTACAGCATTCATCACAATTAGATAAATTGTGTCCTAATGTTCCTCTTTCTGTCCTCTAAATGGGTAGAGGTAGATGATCATACCAATTGTCCTGGTTTCATCTGGGATAGAGTTAATTTTCTTCCTAGTAGCTGATGCAGTGCTGTGTTTTTGATTTAGTGTGACAATAATGTTGATGACACACTGATGTTTTAGTTGTTGCTAAGCACTGTTCACACAAGTCAAGGACTTTTCAGCTTCTTACACCACCTCATCAGCAAGTGGACTGGAGTGCACAAGAAGCTGGGAGGAGACACAGCCAGGACAGCTGACCCAAACTGGCCAAAGGGATGTTCCATTCCATCTGATGTCATGCTTAGTATATAAGCTAAGGGGAAAGCTGACTGGGGGCTGCTGCTTGGGAACTGGCTGGGCATGTCAGCAGGTAGTGCATCACTTGTTTTGTATACTTCCATTATGAGTAGTAGTTAGCAGTATTATTATTATGTTCCCTTTCTTTTCTGTCCTATTAAACTGTTTTCATCTCAGTCCATGGGTTTTCCTTTTTTCTTTTTTCACAGTTCTCTCCCCCATCCCACTGAGGGGAAAGTAAGCAAGCAGCCATGTGGTGTTTAGCTGCCTGCTGGGTTAAACCACGAAACTTATATGTAACAAAAGCTGGTCAAATAAATAAAAAAACCTCTTCTATTTTTTTTTGCCACTGAAAAATATGAAGATAGATCAATTCTCATTAAAAAAAAATACTTAAAAACGTATTCTACTGGGCCAGTGGAAAATATGTCTATGACATATTCAAAATGGTAATAGAGTGGTGCTATTATAGAATATTAGCTTTAATTATTTGTAAATGTTTACAAATATAAAGTGAACGTACATCAGATTTTCTATGCTAATTTCCTTTCTACTGACTGATTAAAGAGGTCAACAAAACTGAATATCGTCACTGGAAAAGAATGGCAAACAGTCATCCTTTTATATAGGAGCTTTGATGAGCAATAAGAATTGCAATATATCTATATTAGTCCAATGATATATTTTACTTCAACATTGTTATGCACTTAAAATCTTTCTTGCCCATTGCAGGTGATTTGCTATTAAAACACAAAATTTTTGCATAGCCATTGATAAGTAAATGTCATCAGATCTTGTGTACATAAATAACAAAACCTTTTTCCTTGAAAGCCTTCAAAAGAAATTTCTCAATACTCTTTTTACTGTAATACCATTTTTCTACTGTGATCCACTTCATGGGCTAAGTGATGATCATGTAAAAGAATAGATCCTCATGAAACAAATGGTCTCATTAGTTCTTGCTGAAGAAGCATCCCTGTCTGTCTGTTTATCTGTCTCTCTCTCTCAGTCTTGTTCCAGAAATAAGCTCCTTTTTTAGAAATGTATCTTGGGCATCAAGGATGGACTTGGACAAAACTGGGGGTTTCAGCTTCATTTCAAGAAAAGTGTAAATGTCTATGCATGTACATGTCTGTAGTCTATATTCTTTCCATCTATTTTGTCTTTTGTTTTGTAGTTGTTCAGATCCCAAGAAAGTCAGTGCTACTGCCCTTGAATAATAAAACCATGACTTGGATTAGAAAAGTTACAAGAGAAACACTTAAAATTGGTTAATACTTTATGCATTTTGCATTATTTTCTGTGGAAAAAAATATGTATCTTAGGAAAAAAAAAAAAATCCATAATATGCATATCAATCCAAATATTTAAATATTTTCCCATGCACTTATAAATGCACTGTGGATATACAATGTGAGATCACTACAACTCGAAGGTGGCTTTCAATTCTATTTGTTTCTAAACTAGCAGATACTCTCTAAACCACTACAGCAGGAAAACACTGAGGAAATTCTGTCTAGAATTGCACAGGCAACACCACCAGTCTCTCCTGAGGACCAGATTCAGTACAGCTAAAATCCTGTAATTATGAAGTACCCCACAGAAGGCATCACTGCTGCTGGTAATAATAAGCATGTCGCAAGTACCACAGCAGGGAACATTTTTCAGGACAAGTTCTTACCCCTTCACAGTCAGGTGTAACTGCATCCTGCAGTTCTAAAATTAGAAAGAGAGTATATGGGCTACATTCTGCACTGAGTCAGCCTGACAAATTAGCGTGCTGGTTCTACTTCCATTTTGTTTCTCACTCTTTGGAAAAGTGAAAAATTTCCTTTATTCTTTAAAGACGAGATCTCGTACCTCCCAGGACTCTTAAGAATTGCCTCAACAATGTGACATATGAACAGGCAGAAACAAAACAGTAGCAGGAAAGGGCTTCTGATACTTTCCACTGAAGAAAATCAGCTTTTTCCAACTGCATGAGAAAAGTTATAAAGCAGAGAAAAGAAAATACCATGGTAATTGTTGTCAGAGCTGAAAGGGCTGAGAAAGTTGTGAATAGTCTCAAGAATGAATCTCCCTTGCCTCTATATGCCTTTCTGAAGGCCTGTCTTGGCTTCTGAGGCAGGAGCTACTCAGGAAACACTGACAGTGATGAGAGAGGCAGTAACAGTTTTCAGCCTCTTTGCCTTAAGAGCCTATTTCTCTTCACTTCCTTCATCCTCCTTCCTTACACCGTAAGCCAATCAGCCAACTGTATGGTCCGTATTTGTTCTGCCTTTATTGAATGAGAACTCCACATGAGAGCTTCATAACTCTGTCTCCAGATGTCTTTACTCTTAACTATCCATACAAATTTTGAAAGACTGGGCTTTTTCTGCTAAATAAACCAGTATTTCTTTGGTCATGAATATATATGGACACAAAAAATCTTTTGCTTCCTTACTCTTTCAGGAAACTGGCAGGCTATGGGTTAAAAGTATCTTCTTCCTTGAATGATTTCACAATGTTGTAAATATTTTTCAGCAAGGGAGTATTTACCAGGATCTGGTTTATTGTGGTCTAATTATTATTATTTTATGGACAGTCATTCTTTTTGTTTTTCTTATAACCACAGCATGGTTCAGTTGCTGTTACAGGACCAGCTTTTGGGTAGCTGTAAGCAGTTCAGATTTCTCTTAATTCAATGTTTTCATGTGTCCTGTTTCCAATTACATTTGGGACTATTATATCGACTACAGTGTAATTCCTTTAAAGTGTTTTCTTCTAATTAATATAAATAGAGGGTAAGTAATTCAATTTTTTAGGGATTTCTTATTTTCACTTGTGGCTGTAAACTAAACACTGGTGGTAACAAGATTCTAATTTTGAAAATAAAGTAAACCAAAAATCCTCTTCAGATTTTGCTTTTTAACCTAACTGGTACCATAGCTATTACAAAATCTCAGTTCATTAAAGGCAATAGTCTAATTTTATT
>WTSP01026248.1:0-29427 GCA_025331215.1 Actenoides lindsayi
ACGATGGAACCAAAGACCAAAAAGTCCCCCCCTTCATAAAATTTGCCTTTTTACATAACCCCAAGTTCATCTGTGAGTGTCCCCATTTTTCCTCCCACCCCCCCCCCCCCCCCCCAGTGATTTTTTGTTTGTTTGGTGTTGGTTGGCACTTTTTTTGTTTGTTAGTTAGGGAATCAGAATAAACTAAAGTCAGGACATGAGAAAAGAGGGTCACAGTTCACGTTTGCCCCACATGATCTAAGAAGATGAAGAGCTATCAGCAGACACATCAGCGTGCAAATTTGAGGTTTGGTTTTTCTCCATGGATTAGAGACAAGCTGTACAGAGCTCACATATTACAGGCAAAGTAGTAGCAGCAATTCAGGCATCTCTCTGCTCTGCTGTTAAGACAAGAAGAGAAAAAAAAACCAAAACAAAACCCAACCTTGACAAGTACAGTACTTCAAAACAGTGGTTGCATGGGAGAGGCTACAGATCTCCTTCAGCATGGGAAGAGGAAAAGTAATATGCAGTGTGGCACACGAATGATTGGGAACAAGGAAAAAGCACTGAGTCTAGATGAACTCTAGCTGTGTACTATTAAAAATACAGGAAGTAATCCTGAAGCAACTTGCAGAAGGCTGTGATGAATCCTACATAATTTGAAAATTTCAAGTCAGAAAATGCCTTTCACAAAAGATATGCTCTAGCTCATCCAGAAGTTATGGCATAAATTACAGGGTGGAGTTTAACTGGACTGTGTTATATTTGGAGGGGTTTGGACTTGATGAACATAAACATTTCAGGCTGGAAGGGATTGCTGTGAGATGACAGATAAGATCCTTTTGATAAGATTCAACTTAACAGTTCTAAAACCAAAGTCAATTTAGCTGCAATACACCAGTGACCAACAAACCATCCCAAACATTAATTTGCAATTACAATCTTCCTTTTTGTCCTTTCATACCCCACAGAATTATATTTATAAATTACACACTGAATACAGCTGTAAATAGAAACTGTTTTTCTAAGTGTGGGCCTGGAAAAAAAACCACTGCTTTAACTGATTCATGAAATTTTTTTGGAATAGATGACCCTTCCTAAGGATTTATAAGCAGGAAATACATTTCACTGAGATACAGCCTAGGAAAGTCATATTCTAGTAACACATCTAGCATTACAACATATAAAAGCATCACATTGTCAAAGTGTTGGGACAGCCAGAACTCCAGGAAGCTCCATGGGAGTTACTATTACAGAGGACAGAAGCCTTAGAGAAAATGGATTAAAAAGAAGAAGAGGAAAAAAAGACAAACAAGAGTCAGAAACATTAGATCTAAACAACTCACCTGAAAAGGAGCCTTTCCTGTGAGACACTGATAAATAATGGTTCCTATACTCCAGAGATCAGCTTTGGCATCATAGTGTTGAGACATAATGACTTCTGGTGCCTTTTGGGGGAAAGAACAGAAATCTGTTTTGTAAAAAAAGATGCAAGGTTTTTGTTTTGTGTGTGTTTGTTGGGTTGGGTTTTTGGGGGGGGGGTGGTGTTTGGTTTGTTTTTTTGGTTTTTTTGTTTGGGTTGTTGTTTTTTTTTCCTTTAAAAATTCTTGAGCTAGATTTCCCAATAACCATGAAAGATTTGCTCCTGAGAAGATTGTAACACTGCCCTGAAAAGGCTAATTCCCTGTCTACATGGGGGAAGCAGAAACTTTTCATTCAGGCAGACAAAAAAAAAAATAAAATACCCTATCCTGTTTGGCTAGTTTGGGCAAACTCAGAACTTTCCCTCCTCAGCACACCATGTTCTGCTGAATCCACTGTGCTCAGAAGAAGCTTCAGTGAAATCACATAAACAGACCTTCTAACCCAAAGCAGGTTCTAACTAATCTAACAGATCTTCTAACCCAAATTACAGGTAAATGACCAAGCACAGCGAAGGCCCACACTGCCCAGGTAAGCTTCAGCCTTCAACCTGATCTGCATCACTTAGGCACTTTCCTCATTTAGCCCGAGATGGCAGCATATTAATTACGCTCCAGAGCCTGCTGCCAAGGTCACAGTTTGGGTTCAAAGGCAGATCTGTGCGTTTCAGCCCAACAGCTTGAGCCCTGCTGTGCCTCAGACCTTGGTTTCTCATCTCACACCATGCCCTCAGCTGCTCCTTCCCAGGCTTGTTCCAGAAGCTGGAGACAGTGCAAGTCCAGAAAGCCCCGTGGCTCAGGAGCAGCAGCAGCAGAGGGACAGAAGGGCAGAGCTGCTAATCCCACGTGTTTATAACAACAGATTTCATTGTGGGGCTGCCAGCATGGAACAGGATCAGTTTTCTAGCTCTGTTAGAAGTGAAGGGCACGTGTAATGGAAAAAAAAACAAAGATGGCAGCAAACAAGTTAGGGACAGACCAAGCTCCTGTCCACAAGGGAAGCAGGTATGACCCCAAACAAAGCCAAGGAAGCAGGAGAAGAACTACACAAGATTTCAAGTCTCTTGTGCCATAAATCATATGAGGGTTCAGACAAAGCTCATTCTGGTGTGCGTAAAATAACCCTTCTTTTTTAAAAGAGCAAACTGAGAAGAGTGACAATGGGCTACAAGCTAAAGCAGGGAGTGAATGTCTGCCCTACCAGCAGATGCTCCCAGGGCTGCCACACAAGATCCACAATAGCAGCAGGGGCAGACCTCAAACACCCTCTAAATCCCAACTGAACCCTCCCTCCCCATCTTCCTCCAACTCCTTCGGTAAACAGAGAACAATACGAGACATTCCAAGATTCCTTGTAATGCCCACAGTTGTTTAAAATAAAAAAACTAAACAAACAAAAAAACCCAAAAAAACCACCACTAGAAAAATGTTATCACTAGCTTCTTCCAGCCCTTTCAAAAAGTAAGCTGGGTGTTTCCATTTACTTTCAAAAGAGGCTCCAAAAGAAAAAGTATCACTAAAAATAGACCAGTCAGGAAACTCTCAAAGGAGGGGGGGGGGGGAATTAAAAAATGACATCATCTTCACATATAGCATAGTTCAAATAAACATCACACTCCAAGAAAGGGAGAGAGAGGAAGCCTGTTTTGCTTGAGTTAGTACTGTGGAACAGACTACCAAACATGCCACTTCTGTGCAGTGCAGCCCAGCCCAACTCTGCCCAAAGAGCACAGAGGGGAGAAAAAAAAAACAACAAAAAAAACCCCAAACCAAACAAAAACCCCCCAAACCAAAACAACAAAAAAACAAACCCCACACATGAGTTGATGAGGTCATGTTCAAAATCAGGTGCCTACTGCCCCCAGGGTACCTGTAAAAGTTTAAACCAAAATTGATCCACATCATCTTTTTCCTTTGAGCTCAGACACTCACGTCCCCAGGAACTATTACATGGCTGGCTTTGACAATTTTATTTCTGGCCTGGTTTTGTCATTTTTAATTTCACTGACTTGATGCAACACTGAGATCTTGACTGATGCCATGAGCACAAGCAAGAAATCACCTCCTCACACCCTTGTCCCAAAGGGGAAAGTACAAATGGGGGTGAAAAGCATCAGTTTGTTGGATTTTGTTGTTGTTGTTGTATGGTTTGCTTTTTGTTTTGCTTCTTTGTTTTGGGCTTTTTGTTTGTTTGTTTTTTAAACACATCTGTTTCACAAGCTAAGTGGTCATCCTGGAAGGAGCTGGTTTGGTGAAAGAACTGAGGAGGAGAGTTAGGGAGTGGGAACACACAAAACCTAAGTTGCAAACAGAGCCCCATTTACACTCATTTGCTGAGTTCTGCAGCAAAGCCTAGCTGGGGGTAAGTCAAACAGAATGGCAAAAGTCTCTGCCTGCACAGGTCCATAGATCTGCAACCATTTTGCAAGACCAAAGAGCTAAAAATAGTTGGAGATTTTACAAAACTGCTGTTAAATGGGGACCTTGCTCCTGATGCTGTGGCTTTAGCAAAAACAACTGCAAAGCACAAAGTGACAGCAGGCTTGAGGAACCACTCTGTCTCCAAAGGGCCTGCTGCAGCAGTGACGTACCAAGGTTCCTCTCCAAGGAAGCGGCACCTTAAATATAGCCAGGTGTGTGAAATATCACCCTAGCCCTCACTTTTTTGTTGTTGCTTCACTTGCAGCAGAAGAAGTAGATTTAATTTCCCAATGCCTTCAGTGGGGAGGCCCTGGTCCCCTCTGGAAGATACAGCAGATGTCTGGGAGATGTCTGGGAGCAGACAGCAATCAATTCTCTGTGTTGCTCAGTTTTATTCATCCACAGTTAGATGAAAGTTAGATGACACCACAGACACCTGTTGTCCATCACTCCCAGCAGCTAGAGCTTTATGAAGTCTCCCTGTGTAATTGCTGGCTTTTGACAGGTAAATAAAATTTCACCTTTTGGGGAAAAACTAGCAAAAAACAAAGCCTTGCTTCTGGGGGGGCAAAGAAAGAACAATACAGAAAAACCTGTAGGCAAAATACACTTACCATGTACATTGGTGACCCACACAATGTTGCTGCCATCATATTATTCTGCAGATACCGGGCAAACCCAAAGTCAGCTACAAAGAGAAACAGAGGTATCAGGACCAGACAAGTTCTAGAGAGCTGCTAGAAGCTGGGAGAGCTCTCTTGGCTTCAGTGAAAGTATGCCAGTTCATACCAACTAGTTCATCTACTCCTATCTCAACTTATAGTCTGGGGAACTGAAAGTTCCCCTCCATTGGAAAGGCTGCAACGGAAGAGATATCCAAGAGAAACCACTACACACCACCACCACCCACATTCCTAGACCAGCCTGGTCCTTTAGAGGAGTTTCAACAGTGCTAACCCCAGCACAAGGACAGAAAGCTGAGCCACAGCTCACCTGGGGGCCAGAAGAGCCAGGGACAAGGAATACCAAGATGAATTACCTCTGCAGGTTATTCAGCATCTGATCATATGATACTTAGAGGTTCTCTCAAGGTTAGCAGATATTTCAAGCTAGGAGATGGACACAGCTGTTCACACTGTCACCCGTCACTGACGGATCGGTAGGGCCAGCTATTCCCTGCACCATGTTCTCCTCAGGGTAGCAGGAGGGGTTGTAGGGGACATCACACCCAAAAGCCCACAGCCCTCCTGCCCTCGTTTGCAGCTCCCAGTCACTCCCACCTTCCAGTTAACTCCACACCTCACAAAATATAAAAACCCCACTTCAGCCAAATGGGCGGCATTGTTTCAAACTTTTCCACAGGCCCTCATTTCTCAGCCAAATGAATTCATTAACACTTTCTCCACAGCACAGGGTTCAGGAGAGGCACAGTTTTATCTAATTGGTGTCATCTTCAGCTCGTGAACTGTAACATAATCAGAAGTCCATGTGTTGCTGGTGATATCATCCCGCACTCATTTCTGAGGGACCACAGGGGATACATGTGCCCTGTAACTGGATTTCTGGAGCAGTTGTCCCAACTACTGATCTATCTGTGCCACTTGCCTAATGTGCAAGAAGTGAATCACTTCAAGATGCAGCTGAGAAGCCTGGTTGAAACGGGGGCTGTGGAAACACCTGCTTTTAGGTGTGCCTGACACCCACTGGGGCTTCAGAAGCCAGCCAGGAGAGCAGCTGGTTTCAGGCCTTAAGACACCAATATTTACTTCAATACTAACAAAAGCTGAAAACAAAAGTCACAATGCCTGCTCATTTCTTGGTAACCCTGGAGATTACAAGCCAATTAGGGCAGGCTGGTGCTCGTTTTTACCAAGGGAGGCACCGTTCCACTGGAAGTGGAGCAGAGCCTGCCCAATTCTTTTGTGTTAGTCTGTCCTGGCAGAGCAGAAAGCTCTTGCTCCTACTGCTTGGAACCAACTGAAGGTTACATTTGGCAGAGGAACTAAGCGAGGAAGATGAAAAAACATTGGGGCATTTTGAAAAGTGCAGCAATTCTTCCCTTCTGCTAGACAGTTCCCCAAAGAAAGATCGAGGCTTGCCACTTGTCCATCACCAAACTCTCCTGAGAGCACTCAGAGACATTTGTAACGGGGTCTCACCGATCTTGATGCGAATGTTGTTGGGATTTGATTTCCTGCCTCCAGCGTAGGAAAGGAGGATATTCTGTGGTTTCAGGTCCCGATGGATGATGCCTTTGCTGTGCAACATTTTCATGGCACCTGCTATCTGCTGGAGAAAGAGCCTGATGGTGTCTTCACTAAGTGTCCGCATAGCTAGGAAGGAGGGAAAAAAAAAAATTAACCACAGATGAAAACATTAAGGTGCCAGTTCTCTGAAGAGCCCAGAGGGCAGATCCTCCACAGCAATTAGCCATAATTTGTCATTTTTACTTCCACACATGGTGGTTTTTCTCCACACGCCATTTCTGAATGATTCCTAGAGGCAACAAGGGAGAGCATTTGCTTATTCCATGGTCAGGGCTGGTTTTATCCCCGAGTCTCACAGTGAACCCAGGCCAGTGGTGGGTGCTGAATTTGAGTTATCAACTGGGTCCAAAAGTGACATTGGTGAGGTTTTAGGGCTTCCCTCAGCGACAGCTAGCCAGATGTAGGCAGGTATTAGGCAGACCCTGTGGCCCAAGGAGTGGGAGAGTGACTATGTTTGAGCAATGGTCAATACTGGTCAATATCTACAGTCAGAGCTTTCTCACAAAGATTATGTCTAAAGGTGGAGCCAAGAGGAACAGCAGTTAGGATTAGGATTTACGCCTGCAAGAATCCTTAAGGTTCATGCTAGGTCTGGAAAGGGTTGGTAGGTTAAATTCAGACCATCAGTTAAGGTACGTGGCCAGCAGGGATCTGTAACTTTGGGGTACGAGTCTAAGTCCAGGCCTAACCCTTGTTCAGCATTGCTCACTTGACCAAACTGTAATTCCAATCCCAATTGGGGTCCGATATCTAACAACATACCCCTACCTTTGGCCCCTGCAATCTGCTACCTTGCATCCACAGATGCAGCAAGAACATCTCTGAATGCTTTCATAAGCCAATTTTTATCAAAATGTATTCGTAATCAAGATGTACAAATATGGAAGCTCTGAAGAGCACTCTCCTGAAATATGGGTTTCCCAAGAACAGTGGTGTGAAAATAAACGCTGAAGGGATTAAAATTATGTTCAACTGGCTTTTCCAATCAGAATGATGGGACATTAGCTCCTGTTATTTTAAGAGCTATGTATGAAACTCTTGCCAAAGCTGGGAGCCGCCTGCTGAACAAACCCCGGGATCAACAGTGCTACCAGCCTGCCTCCTTGTCAGTCAGTGAGCAAGCCAGCCTTAAAGCAAGCACCATTCCACTTGAATAAAATAATTTATTTTGTAAAAGGTCCCTGTAAGTTACATGGGACTTCATTAGTGTTTTTCCAGCTGTTCTCTAGTAAGACATTAAAACAAGCTGGCAGGAGCTTCAAAATGCTACTCTACCTAGTCAGCCAGAAGGGAGGAATCCTTATGAAAACACAGAAGAGGCTGCACACAGCTTTAACACAACACAGGAAATTAAAATTCTAACTTGTAAAATACATGCATGGGAAACAGCAAGGGACACAGATAAGTTAAACAGCACTTAGAATAGAAAATAAACTCCCACCACTCCCAAACCTCAACCATTCTAGGAGGGAGCAGAAGCAGAGCTAAAATGTCACCACGGCTATCAGCTGGTCCAGGGCTCATACACGTGAGACCAGTGCACATGTACACAAGAGTTTCTCTCCCCTCACTGGGCCTTTTTCATCATGAACTGGTGCTCAGCTGGAATTCAAGAGGCTCCTCTGCAAGAAGGGGAGATTTTGTGAAGGGATTTTTAAGGATATTAAGAGGCAGCTCAGAATCAAGTCTTCCAAAGCCACCTGCATCTTCTGGAAAAAAAAAAAAAACAGCACTGCCTCTTCTTTAGCCAGGCATTCCCCAGCCTCCTGCTGCAATAGCTGTCTACTCAGTCCTGTACTACTTTCTGTCTATTAAAGGTCCAGCATCTTACTTGTGCTCAATCTTCTTTCCAACAAAAGGTCTCCACAATTTCTGTGATTCCTATTCAAGGAAATCTATTCATGAATGGTTAAAACACCATCTTTAAACAACCCAGCAAGAATTCCAATGGTTTTTTTGCCCAGCTCAGGCCCAGGAAAGGACAAGCCACCTCGTCATTCCCCAAACATGAAACAAGACTTAAAGCTTGGCAGCACTTTAATATTATTAAGCTAGGAGGCAATTACAAACCCCTGGCTAAACACAGTCTGCTTCTTGCAGAGAAACTGTGCTGTTGAGAGCCTTGTTCTGACCTGCAGTCCCAACAGCAGGCCACAGCTTCAAGGCATTACTCTCTCCTTTGTATAACTTAGTGGCTATAAGGCTAACACAGCACTAGCCACCATCCCTCAGCAAACCAGCTAAGCCTCCCGAACATGAATTCCAACTCTTCATACTGAAAACAACAATACTGCTACCAAAATTGGAAAAATACATTCACCCAAAGAGAATAGGGCCTCTAAACTACTAATTTCTGCAGAATTTAAGCTTTTCTACTTCACAGGAGTCCATACAAAGCTCTCAGCATTGCAAAGATACCATGCTCCTGACACACAGAATCGTAGCTGGTGTCTTGACCCTGCAGACAGATTCTCCAGTACAGCTTCTGTGGATATTGGAGCTACCATGTTGCAGCACAGCAAAATCAAGACAGAGGTCTTGGATCCTCTGACAGCATTAAATCTCACAAATCCAGGCAGTGCAGCAAGGCAGGACTGAAATTGAGATGCTGCCCTCTGTAACAGAGAAGGCACAGTCGGTGATGTGGGGGTGCAGGGGCATACCCTTTTACCTCCCTCCATTAACAAACAGGCTGTAACACAGAAAAACAAAACTCCTTATCTCTCATACTCAGCCCATCAGTCTACAGCACGACAGCAGCAATATCCAACTGAAGGACAGACATAAATACAACTGACAGTTTCAGTGACTTCAGGATACTGGTCTGCAAAAGATCTTCTAGACCAGCTACTATTGGCAGAGGGAGAAGATACAGAAGATTCATTCAATTTAGGTGCCACCAAAAAAAAAAAAACAACACCCAAAAACCACAAAAACACAAAAAGTGTGGAGAACAAAACAACTCTCTTCGTTTGCTACATACTGATAAGGAATTTGTGCTTTTGTCCCTGTAAAAAGATGGTATTCTCATCTTCACCAGAAAACTGCTTGCAAAAACACTAAGCCTGCACTGAAGTCCAGGCATCCCCATGGATGTCTGTGGTAAGCAACACATTTTTGCAGAGAACGCTGTTTCACAAGCCTTACTTTGCCATTACTGAGTAGTAATAATATCCCTGTGTTTATTTTAATGGGCTCCACTTCAGTGACAAGGCACTCAACTTACTGCCTGGGGAACAGCAGCTACACAGGTCACTAGATCAGAGCAAATATTTACTGTGGGTCAGTGTGGGGCCCGCGTGCCTTGGAGCTCTTCAGGCATAGGAAAAGGATGAAACCACCTAAAAAAGTGCCCTGGTCAGCCTGTGCTGAGATGTTCAACCTGCTAAGAGGCTGCCAGGTAAACTGTAGTAAACAGCCCTTGTCAGCTGATCCAAGGGTTGATGCATTGGAGTACACCCGCTGATGTTACATGACAACACCATTTTGGAAAAAGTTATTTAAGAAAAAGAACTTCTCCTCTTACCCACAGGTGCCACGAGTATCTCTCACATGGGTCCAATCCAAATTACACTGAAGTCTGAGACCAAGCTGATTTATTTGAGGCCCATCTCATAACTGCCCCAGCAGAACACAGCCAGTGAGACTCCTGTGAAGTCTTCTGTACAAGTCAGAAGACTTATTCCAGGTAGGTCTAGTCTTATCATAGGTATTTCTTAGTTCCCTAGCTATAGGAAGCAAAACATTGCAAACAAGAAGTGTGAGGCACTGCTGTGTAAGAGGGTCCCCAGACCACTTGGGATGAACTAGAAAGATGACAGCTCCTTGCATGTGCCACGATCAAACCAAGAAATGTCCTGCTCTGATAGGAAGCTTTCTTCAGAGAGGTTCTCCAGGGAGCAGCTTTAAGAAAGGTCACGAATACGCATTGATGAACTGTCCACAACAGCTTGTGTCAATGCCAACTCACAGAATTTAGTAAGAAATTTTAGCTCAGTCTGCTCTGACCTCCTGAGTACCCAAGGCCACAGAATTCCAGTTATTCCCGCAGAGAGGAGAGTCACTTCTGTAACACTTCCCACAGCTCTACCGAGCACTGCAGCAATCTGCCACTCGCAGCTCAAAACATACCCTACGGTGGGCTTTAAATGAAAGCGACACCCACAGGGATCTATCGGAAGGGAAACAGCATTAAACAACGACAACACCATAAAGTTGTGCTTAGCAGAACACGCACAACCTCGGCTCGTATCAAAGTCAGGGCAGAGACCAGCAGCGTAACCCAGTCGCAAGGCGCATCGCATTCAAACGTGCGCGCACGCACGTCTTCCAGTTCGGAAGACGAGAAGAATTAGAGTGCCTTTGGATTCAATGCAGAATTACCTTATTGCCTAATGCTTGTAATTAGAGGGCAGAATGGATTGGGAAGCTTACAAGCATCTCATTCAATGAGGACCGGGGGATTTGCATGTGCAGCTTGCATAAGCGTTACAGGAGCCACCAGCAACAACGACTGAGGAGTCGGTGGGAAAGTAGACGTTGCAATTAAATACCATCGCACAATTATTAAAATAACTGAAGCAGCACAGTAACTGCTTAATAGAGCTAAGCCTCCTGTGTACCAGTGAAATGCCCTGGAAGAAAGCTGAACTTTCCAAAACAAGCTTTCAGGAAAAATTCTTTTATCATCAAAAGCACCCCGGGTGCCTGCAGAAACTGGGAGAGGAGATACCCCAAAGGAGCAGGTGGTGGAACAAAAAAAAGTAACACTCAAACTAAACCGGGATAAAACTGAATTTTATTTGGAAAACACAATTCATTGTCACTTTCTCAAATTAGCCACCAAATTCCCAAGTAGTCTCATTTGATGAAGAAGGAAGTGAGCGGTACTAATAGCACAGTGTGCTTCACTATTTTTTTTTTGGTAGGTGGTGGAAGGGAGAAAATGACAACGTACACATAAAAGCAGTAGTATGAACAGGAACATTTTCTACAAGCCCATGTTTCTATAACTTACATGGCCAGACGCTGTGTTCTTGTTTACATACATAGCTTTGCCAACAAGACTGCACAGCCCAGTGCTTTAACATCAAGATTCATTTCATGTGCATGAAAGCTAAAAACTTCAGTTTTCAAAGCCCACTCACTGGTAAAACTGAAATTATTATTTTTTTTTAAAGATTTTCATTATTAAAATTTGCACTTGTATTCATGAACAAAAAGAAGGCACCAAGTAGAAAACCATTTTCACTTGGTATCCACCATATTCTATTGGTGTTCCACCAAAGATGCTCCTTTTAAAGCACAGCAATACCCAACAGATGCAAAACACCATCACTTATCCAAGACAAAGCACACTAAACCTGGATTTAAACAAACAAACACTTGTCACTTCTCTCACCCATATTTTAAACAAACAAAACACATGAAAGGCAGAATATTTTCTCATTTTCCTTCAAGTACTAAATCCTTTCTGAAAACTTAAGTCCACAAACGTAATTCCTTACCCTGTACAACTAGAGTACAACACACCAGCATCAAGCCCCAAATAATCATTCTAGGCATCCCAACACTAGCTGTAGGGTGAATGTAAATTTAGCTTTTAATCCTTAAATTTTTGCCATTTCCAGGCATCGTGTACCTCAAATAAGGAGCCTGAAGTATTATCCAGCTGACTAGCTTTTAATGTGAACAATGTGAACAAATTTTGCTTAACCATGACCCAGAGCCACACATGAAATGAGATTAAAGTTGTCTCTTCACATTTAGTAATCTTCCAGTTAACATGCAAAACAAGAAGAAAGCTCCTTTAAAGAAAAAAAAAAATACAGTCAGGCCAACAGAAAGTTGTGTCTAACTGCAGCTAAACAACTTGTTCAACGCATTATCCTCCTCCCACTGAGGTACTTGAATGCAGTGTGATTTTCAGAGAGGCAGGGGGCTGCACTGAAATAGAGCTTGGGAGATTGAAGCCTGAGCCTCGGCAACACCGCTGGGTGACGTGCAAAGCGCTTTTCATTCGGTTTGATGGCAGAGACACATGTCAGTCCCACCAACAGGTTCTTCAAGGCACCACAGTCACAGATACCTGTGCTATATTCTCCTAAAGACCCTGAGGGTAGTTTTTGCCACCCTTACAACACCACTGGCTACACTACAGTCACCCTCAATACACTGAAGTAGGAAACGTGTTCTGTCCTAGATGTGGGGACACCCTTGGGAAAAACTTGAAGCGCAATATACTCTTGGGATCTTATTTTAATCCAGCTCTACAGAGCTGCAACTCTTGGGTATAAATAGCTTTCTTTCCAGTGACAAAGAAAGAGACAAATCACATCCCCAGTAGTGTTAAAACATGTTTAATCTATAAGGTCACTGTAACTAAAATACGTAACTACTGACAACAGTCACCACTGACCTACATAGGAAAGACTACAAGACGAGCTTTTATTGTCATGAATTCTCAGTTTTCAAACGATTACCAAGGGTGAACCTCTTAGAAGAGCAGTGATACTCTATTTTGCAGGACTTAAAAAAAATATAAGAGAAGAAAAAAAAGCCATCTGCTTACTTAGACCTTCCACAAACCCCAGCAACTTTAATGAGCTAAACCAGTCAGTGTTTTCTTTTGAATACACAGGATATTCTCCATATTGTTCTACTTACTGTGAAGATAGTCTGCCAGGTCACCACCATTACAGTACTGCAAATCAAAGAGAAAGTTCAGTTAACAAAAGGCAAATCAAAGAATAAAAAGAGTAAACTTGACTAGGATAGCAGGCTGATGGTATTTAAACATCAATAATCACACATGTCAAAATATGTATTCAGAAGTTGGCAGGAAAGAAGCAGCATTGCAGTAGGGTCCTCTTTTGTCCTGCTTCCCCTACACATTGCGTTGCATTACAATCCACCAGCATTAACTGGTGTTTGTGTGTGTGCACATTCGTGTGAGGAAGATAAAACCAGAACAAAGCAGAGGGTCACCACTGGAGAGACCAGCAGAAAAGCTGGTTAAGGGAAGACAGGGGGCAGCTACAGCTGAAAACTGTAATTCCCCACAGCACGTTCTGTATCATTAAGGAAAGTCAACAAGACCTCAGAGTGAAGGCTACAGAGGAAAGAAAGCATTCAAAAGCTTTGTAGTGAGCTCTGTGGAGAAAATTTACTTTCCATGTATTTTTGAAGCAGATACTACCCAGTAACACCCACTGACCCTTGAGGTAAGATGTCTGACTGATTAAACCTGTGCCAGCACAACAGTCTGACAGCAGTACTATGAAAAATCCCTCTGGCTGCTATCTTCACCCACACTGCTCCAGCTCTCAAAGGCATGCAGCTGCAGATTAGATCAGCAAAAGCATCACAGGTGAGACTGGGAGCAGAGAGCTCTACTTGTGTAACAAGCTGGTCTGTTTAAGCTTATAAAAGAAAAAGGGGGGAAAGGGGTGGAGAAGGAGGAAAAATTAATAATAAAAGATGACACACTCACCTCCATAACCAAATAGACAGAGTTTGCCAGTTCCTGGGGAAAGAGAAAATGGAAAAATGAAAGATCTATGCATTGCAATATTTCACATGCATTACAGCTGCTGCATTTCTTTTTCAACGGGTAAACTGTGCTCTATATTATTCAAACTGGAGAGAGGGGGAAAACTTCATTTTAGATTAATTCCTGGAAGATAGTTTACTTTGAAACTGCCAGGTATTTAAGCGTTTTATTCCTTTTTCTGTGTGCACCTATTTAATCAAGCCAGTCTCCTGTACTGTGGCTTGAGTGTTCATGTTCCTTTCTGGCTTTTAGGATTAACTGTGGCATGCAAGGCAGATGCTGGCACACTACTATCTTAGAGCCTTAATCACATCCACATTTAACTTGGCCCCTTATAGCAGCTATGCCCACATGAGCAGCACTAGTCTGAAGAGAGAGATAAGAACAACACAACTTTGGGACCTGCAATTCAACCCCCACGGATGAAAAGCACCCAAGAGATTCAAATTAATTTCAGGGCAAGAAGGAAAGATCTCCTGTCAAAAACGCAACATCGGCCAGTCCGTTCCTCCACATGCATTAACAGAGTGCTAGTATCAGGTAGCTAAAGGTTTCTGGATTGTCATAGGGGGTCAACACCAGCAAAGTCCAGGCCAAATGCTTGTCTTCCTAAGTTTGCTACAGGTGGTGTTTCTTACAATCTTGAGAGGTTACCTCCAACCTTAGCTGATCTTAAGTGGCTCCCTGGCCTTAGGAAGCACATACAAGTCAGTATATACACTGTACAAGCACAGGATACTGCAGAAAAGCGTCCCACAAACACAGAGGGCCACACTAGGAGCTCTGGTACACACACACACTGACACAGGCAGCTGCCTGGCACTTGTTCAGCAGAGCCACCAATCCACTAGCAGAGAACAAACACGAAAACAGCCAGATGGTGAACCTTGGATAGGCCCAGAAGGGTGAACAACTAAATCCTCTTGTTGAAAAAGCAGTTAGAACCAAAACTACAACATAAAAGCCTATATGCCAAAAGTCACTCCAAAACTCAAGGCCCAGACCTGGACAAGCACAGGCAGCAAGTGCTTGGGTGAGCAGAGAAGCTCTGAACACGGTGGCAGAGCAAGAGACTTCATTCCATTTCCATAGCTCCAGGGCAACATGCCTTTACTTATAGGCTAGGTAGACACCTGCCTACCTGATTTCTCTTCCAAGCCTGACTACAATTTCAAAAAGCCCCAGCATCTACCCTACCAGCCTTTTGGTTTCCAAGCAGTCTCCACTGTCTGCTCAGCCCCTTTCATCACCGTCTGCCCACAGGACTCTACCTCCCGTCAAGCCTGTACCAAATTGACTGCCTTTGTCAACGCCTTGAGTCCTCAGCACATCCCATCATTTCTCTTGCAGTCCTCTTTTAACCTCACAACATGAAATCCAAGTTTCCAGATGCTTGCTGGAAGACTGGTTGGAGCGGGGGGGGAAGAAGTGAGGAGGAAGATGAACTACCTGTCATTTCAGAACCCAAGCTACAGCTGCACGCAGCACTGGTCACCTTCTCCCAGAGGGCTCAAGGCACTGGGCAGTCCAGCAGCCTTGGCTTATACAGCTCCCCTGGTTCAAGTGCTCACCAGACCCCAGGGCTGGGCATCCCCAGCTCACACAGCTGTTCTCACTGCCAAGCCCAGCTGAGCTCTTTGAAAGTCCCCTTCTTTGTACAAAACTCAATTTTATGTGACACTTCAAGGCAGTGTTTGTTGCATTTCCTTGCATGACAAGGACTGCTTTAAACAGGCTTTGTTTTCCAGACCCTGCATATAAAAGCAGCAGCATTAAGTCATCCACTTTCACACTGGCTTCAGATGAAGTGGGAAGCCAGTCTGTGGTTAGAAGCACTAGCCCAGAGAAGCAGGGCAAGAAGAAAATCCCAGACATCAGCACCAGCTTTGCATGTGGCAAAGCACTGGGGGAACATCTTCAGAAATGTTCAAAGCCCACCAGCTCCTGCTGCCCTCAGCCAGGACAGTAGAAGGTCAAGGTTTATGAAAGATACCCAGGCCTCTCATTGCTCTGGGAACTCCAGGTACAGATGTACCAGAAGACACGAGGACACACCAGAAGTGCAGTGCAGTTGCTCAGGGAATGACTGTGGAGCTGCAAGCCATGGAGTTCACCACAGGGCAACTGCTGGGCATGGAGGAAGTGTCTGAAGTGGGTTTTGCAGCCTACACTGAGCTCATCTCTGCCACAGCAACATTTTTCATAGACGCTTCTTGTCTAAATACGTTGTGATCACTGTAGCTCAGTAACTCTACAAATTCTGTATAGTGCCAGCAGGGTTTGGGGAAGCTTATTATTACCCATCTAGAAATTAAGAGGAAGTTTAGCTTACACAAAGTCCAAAAGATGCTTGCAGTAAGTTATTAGCCAATAGCTCATGTACACTGTACAGTTTGGTTGTTTTTCCACTGTATGTTATTTAAAGACTCTGAAAACAAACATCATCAAGTAATTGATTTTTGGCAGCCAGCGTGTACAGCAACGAGGGTTAAATAAGGACCTACAGAGGCAAGGGAGATGCTCTGCTCAACTCCCCCAGCAACAAAGTGACCTTGGTGGGTGGTGGTTTTATCTCCACACCCTGTGTTGGTGGGATAAGAGAGCAATGCCTGAATGGCTTCCGAGAGAGAAGTAGGTGGCTGCCCCAACCATCCCCTGGCAACAGCACCCTCTGAACATCCAAGCCTTACTAGGAAGCACTCTGCACCCTGCTGCACACACACCCACCACAGCAGAGCAACATTTAGCAAGTGTATTTTCAGATGGCAGACGCCTGGAGCGGGGATGGCACAACTTCCACATTCGCAACTTCAGCATTTCAAGACGCACTTACCAGAAAGATTTGTAGGAATTTTGCCAACAAAGAGAAACATTTCTTTTGGGAAGAGCCCTGGAAACAAGATCTTGTTTGGAAAAAGCCTTCAGCCAGTAGCTTACTGTGGTTACAATGGATACAACCATCTAAAGAGACTTCTGGTTTCTTGAATGGGCTGATGGACTTCTCAAGCTGACCCAGCAGCAGAAACTATTTCTTTGCCATCTTTCAGTCCACAGTTTTTATCATTTTTTCATTAACAAAACAAGGGAAATGTGTGAGCCAAATTTTTCAGGCTACCAGTCTCTGAAAAGAAACAAAATGCCCGACCCGCTCATTTCCACATCAGTAACAAGAGTAATATTACAGTTTGTTGTATTTCTGCAGCAGCTTCTGTCCAAGGAGCGCTACAGATCATTTCCTCTGGACCTCTTCCTGCCATGTGCCAGTCCGTGCAGCCAAGGCTAATCCTGTCACTAAACAAGCTTGACCAAGGGAACAGCACAGAGGCAACCCCCTAACTTCTCTCCTCACAAAGTGCAGCAGTACCCTGACCATGCTCCACAACATCACCAAAAGGCCTCTGCCAAAGACATCGAGCTGACAATTAATCAGTCTGGATCACTGCCTGACTTGTAGTTCTTGCAGCAGAGGCCCCAGCGATTAAGTTACAATTTAATTGAGTGTAAAAATAGGCAACAGCCTCTACTGTCTACAAATAACGCACATCTGCTGACAGAGGACAAAGAAACGAAGAAACTTCATTTAGCAGCACAGCATAAATCACATCAGAACCATGCTGTTAGAACTCCCCACTGGGACCCCAGGAGGGATGGCATTGCACACATCACGACCCAGCAGTCCCGTCTCCCTTTAAATATTCTCTCCACCCATACTGGAAGGTGGCATGATCCTCTTCTTGGAAAGTGTGTGTTTAGGTGTGTCCAAAGGGAAACGTCTGGGTGTACCCACAGTTAGTCATCCTCCTACCACAGCTTAAAAAGTCTGCAAGAGGAAACTTCCTCAGAGAAATCCTCCTCTGCACTCTACCACAGTGCCTGTAGCCTACCACCAAGTTTAGAAAGGCATTTAGGAAGGGAAAAAAGTTGAATTACACAACACTCCAAAACTGGACTAGATGAGCTTTAAAGGTCCCTTCCAACGCAAAGCATTCTATGATTCTATGAAAACTCAGCAGTGCAGTGTTCTCACCAAACTGTGCAGGACTGGTGTTGTAATAGACACTGGGGTAAAACCAGTGAAGAATGGCTTCCATCTCACACAACTCCTCTTTTCTAGCCAGACCAGGGAATGGAGGAAGAATACTTTAAAGATCACAGAATCTTTCAGTTTGGAAGAGACCTTTATGAACATTGCTCCATTTACACCCGTGTGCTGAGCACCCACGGCTGACAAGACTCCTACACCCAACAGGAGAGGAGCCATACAGACTCAAGTCCCCCAGACTGGTTTTGTTACTGTCCTGAAGAACAGCGTACCGTCGCCTGTTTGTTGGCTTCCCTCTCCGGGGTTCCGGCTGTCCCTCTCAAAAGATATCTGCCATCTCCGAGAGGCTCTGACTCTCGAACAGCAGCCGGAGCAGGTGCCGAGCACAGATAACTGCTGCATGCAGATCTCTAAACGGGGCTAGGACTCAACAACTGTACCAACACAACAGAAGCATAAAATAAAGCTGAGAGTCTGACAGCGGAAGAGGAACTCGACACCAACTGAAAGCTAAGCTTTTCTACTGGTTTGGGTTTTTTTATTACTGTTATTTTTTTTAATGCTACCAGAACCACAGCACACTGCATCCTCCTGCTTTGCCAGCAGGATCTTGTGGAGCCAGTGCCCTTTTAGCCTACGGTCTCTAGTCATCACTCTTCCGACAGCGGCACTGGAATCACAAACGCAGTCTGTAACCAACACAATTCTGCTGTGCAGAGACTGGTTCCTCAGCCAAGAGCACCTAGAAAGCCTCTAGCCAAGGCAGGGGCTCCCAAGCCAGCTGGGCTCAAGAAACAGAGCCCACCATTCTCAGAGAAGGAAGAAACTTCTCATACAGTAAAACCTCTTGGTATTAGTTCACTCTAGCTCGCAGCTTGGCTTGAGCTGGCTAATCTCTAAAGAGGGAAAGGAAAACCGTCATGCCATGCAAAGATTATCCCTTGACGCAACTATGTGAACGGAAGCAAGATAAAAGACAATAGCAACATCAATCTGAACTGTGGGAGCACCTACCAACGCTCACGCTTAGGAAAACAGATCTAAGGTAAATAGCTACAAGATATTCACATGCCTTTTGACCTCATGCAGAAAGAAAAACGTATCTCGGAGCCTATTGTGTTCCTCTTCACTCCTAAACTTCAAACTCAGGAACATTTCAAGCAGGTTTCCCATTGAGGAGACCACAATTAACTCAGATGAAGGAAGGAAAGGAGGGAAGAGGAGAAAAGCTCTCATTCACTGCACTATAACCTGCTCTGTGCACAAACATACAATGCCACAAAAACTTTTCCCAAACTCAGACACAGCTTCACAGCTGGACAGAAGCACATTTTAGGACAGACTTTTGGAGGTCAAGTCCTGCAGTCGGTGAGGTTCTGCACCAAGAGAGTTGGGACGTTATAAGGAACCAGCATCCGCTTTCCTCCTGCGTAGGGGCTACACTGGAAGTGATAAATCTTGGGCTATGGTAGCAGTCACTAATATGCACGATCCAGGAAATGATGTGCAAGCAAAAAATACAATCACCCAGACTACTCATGTATCTTTGCCCATAAGGGCACATCCAAGTCCAGCAATAAAACCTACTGCTACCGACTACAAAATGTTATCGGTCAGATCTTTAACTTCCCACAAGAATGAGGGCTCCTAACTTCTTCATGTAGATCCCAGGGAATAAGCATAAGCAGCAAGACCCAGAGAGGCCCGCAGACTTCCGCGCTGGCTCGCGGCTGCGTTCTGCTTCCCACAGACCTGCCGGCTTGCTCCAGGACCCGGAGCACCAGTGGAAGCACAGGACAAGCAGAAGGGAGGCCCTGCAGCATAGCAGTGGTTCATGGCCAGCCTTGCAGCAGGTAGACTTCTGTAGGACCAGAAGAATAATGACGCCAAGGGCCAGCGATGCCCTGTTGCAGGCACTACAGCGTTCTCCGACAAAGCAGAGGCGTTGTTTCAGGACGGGTCGTACCTCGGGGCAGACTAAAAATAGCAGGAAAGCCATCCTCTGGTCCTACACAGGCTTCAGGAAGGGAGGGAAGGTACTTCCCATCCCCCTGGCAACAGTCCCAACGTCTGACTGTGTGACATAAAAACAAACAAGACCACTCATGTCCATGGAGCTCCTGTTTGCCAGGCAGCTGATACCACCACAAACAAGCAACGCGACTGCTGGTAAGACAGCTCGATCTTCAAGCGACCTGAAGAAACCTCACCATCCCTTCCACTGGACATAAGCTTTCTGCAGCTTCCTTCAAACCAGCCCCAGCTCTCTTCTCCTCCTCACCTCCACCCCCAGGCAGGGGAAGGCTGCAGTGCCTGTCACAGCCCCACAGGCTGGGCACACTGCTCCTGGCTTCACACAAGTTCACCACAGGCCTCGATCAAAGCCCCAAGATCCAACACAGTTGCTGGATGACTGATGGCTACAGAGCTTGCTGAGAGCTCAACGAGGAAAACATGACTCTCCTTCAGAGGCAGACCAGGCTTCTGCAGAGCAACACATCACAGCAAGTCAAAGCTGAGAGCTGCCTCCGAGACTGACCACAGAAACCAAAACATAGCATTAATGTCATAATGAGAGTATAGAGACAAAGTGGCAGGTTCCACAAGACACAGGGCTTCGAGGCGAGACCCAAAACATGCATCAGAGCAAATTGAAGACTCGTACTGCTGGGACACAGAAAAAGCAATCACTCCTTAGAGCAGCTGTGTTCCCCTGGGGTGGTGCTGCACCACCTACACCAGTCTGGGTGCCCAGCTGGCCAGCTCTTCGGGAACCATCATGGCCCGAGAGCATGCAGCAAGGGGGCACATCGGCACGCAGCGAGGGGGCACATCGGCACGCAGCGGCCTCAGTAGCCCAGCAAGGATAAAAGACTGAGGAGGGAAAAGCAGCAGAATGCTGAAGAGCTTGGACTTTCTGGCATGGACTGGAAAGGCATAGTTGCCCCTTGGCCAAGAGGCAGAAAGACCGAGAAGCTTCTTTAAACAAAAGCAAGCTCCTTTTTGCAAACAGCAATGCATTACGTTAATGCTATAAAGAGCAGAAACTTCAGAATTCTACAAACAATTATGAATTGATATGAACAATATCTGATTTGCTTTTCTGTATTGATTCCTCATCTCCTTTCTGTATCACAGTCATAATGCAATATGAGCATTTAAGGTTGAATTCCCCAATTATCCTAAGCTCAGTCACATTTACTAGAACAAAATCCTTGCATACCATAAGGCTGCATTTTTTGAGCCTGCCTAAAGAGCAGGAGTCATGGGGAGAGTGCTGTGGGTCGAGGTGGACAATAAGGTGGGTTACAGGAGTGAACGTTCCAGCTTTAATCACATGCTCACTGAGCCACATTCACTTACTGAGACACGTGCAAATACAAGCAAAGCGACTCATTCTGCAACTTTAATTTTAGAACCAATTAATGTATTTCTACTATAAAGTTGGGAAAAGCTTGTTTGGTTTTTTTTAAACAGTGTATCCCAAACACAGTCTGATAACTTGAAGATGTTGGGTTTTTTTAAGCAACTCTGGGAATTAGATGCCCAACCTCTACAGGGTTCCCTACGGCAGCTACAGGACTGACTGGCCCTTGCAAGCCTTCTCTTTTACACCCATTTATTCCATACTTCATTTACCAGATTTAAGAAAAGAAACACACAGCATGAAGGTGTTATAATAAGGAGTTTAAAGGAAAAAAACCATGGGCTTTCTTTCAAATAAAAATGGTCTTAATTTTAGAGGGGAAAAAAAAAAATCCAATTACCAGAAGCCAGGGTAACATAGGCTGGAACGTGCAGGATTTAAAAAACGAAGGGAACCGAATACACTTTAACACATTTAACATGCTGCCTACAATTGCCAACTAAATGATAAAAATGTAAGTGAAATGCAAATGAAGAAGCCTCCAGAGAGAGCAGCCCAACTGCCCAGCTGTGAGCACAGGGACATTAAGCAGCACACACGCAGAGGGAACATAGAGCCTACGTGCTCCAAACCCATCCAGCACCCAGCAGGGCTGTGTCCCAGCTTTGCCTGACACCACCTCACCTTCTGCTGCAATCTGAGGGGTTTCCCATTGTGCCACCAGCTCTCTTACTCTGGGTGACCAGCACCTACCAAGCCAGCTGGGAGGCTTTCCCTTCCTGGAGATGTAAGACGATTTGCTAAATAGGATCTCTAATGACTTAAATTCTGCATCCTTCATTCCCCCCCACCAGAACTACACTGTCTGGTTGATCTCTAGCATGCCAGCTCAGCTGACCTAATTCCTCATGTTATTCTGATGCTAGGAGACAAGCCAGGTGCTCCTGCAGCCAGACAGAACATTATTGCCCTAAACAACCAATGATGCAGAATTTGATTCATTTCTATCAGCGCTCCTTGAAATAACCTTGCTTAATAAACAAGGGCAGCTTTGAGATCCTCACTTTGCATATTGAGAGCATCTCTTTATCATGGTATTTAAGGCCTGCACATCAGAAAGCTGGAGACATCACACAGTTAAAGCACTCCTTTGCTATACTCTAAGCACAGAAGAGGTTCTAAAGCTATCTGTTGGCATGGCTCTTCCCCAGATTCTGATGCAGACATTTATTATTATATTTCTCAGAGAGTAACCATAACATCTGAAGACACTTAACATGGCTTCTCTTAAGCAAAATATGTTTAGACCTGTAGCTGGGCAACATTGCCTTGGAAGACCCCATAACTCATTCACTTTCCATCCAGTTTGCCATTCACTATCACTACATGAACACGAATAACAGCAAAAAACCCAAACCAAAACAAGAACCCACCCAATCAACAGAAAAAAACAAGCAAAAAAAGTATGTCCTTATTTTGAAAACAAAATGAAACCAAATGAAAAAGAAAAAATCTCTCCTTGACTTCGCAGATCAAAGACCACTACCTCTGCTGACCACCCCTGTCCTTAGCTTCCCATTTCCCACTGCCTCTCGCTGCGTGCCGTGTGATGAAGACAGTCTGCCTCAGAGAGGACACGTCCTCTTCAGAGAACCAGAACTTCTCTGGGAGTTTCCCCAAAGCAAACTAGAGCCACCCAGTTGAGGCTCCTACCACCAACACCAGCCCCCTGTCTGTATTTGCTAGTCTGCCTGTTGTACAAAAGCTTTTCAGCTGGTATCAACTGCTGGGAAGGCAGGGGGTGCAGGAAAGGGAGAATAAAAGGGAAGACACAACACAAGTGAATGATATCTTCAATTCTCTATGCAGGCTTGAGCACAGAGATGAGCTTTTGAAACACACAGTTTTATTGCAGTTTCTCAGTTTAGAGTCAAGTCCAGTCCAGCCACAAAATCAAATCTTTTAACTGGGCTTCAGTTTGGACCTACAAATATTTGAAAGAAGTCTGAGCAGTGATTCTCCATCTGAATTTAATCCCACCCAGCCACTGATTAGGAAGCACCTCTTCCCATCCATCTTCCAAATCTCCACCTCCTTGCTTCGCTCACTCCAACCACATGCATTTATGCATCACAAGGATTTAGACAGTGGAAATTTTCATAATGGATACACTGATGGAGATTCAAGAAGAGCAGCACAAATAGCACCTCAGCCGTTACCAGAGCTTTGCTGTCAAACTGTGAACACAACAGCCTACCAGTTTCTGATTACTCCTGGGAAACATTCCTTAATCTGTCATTAGAGTCTGAGTAATGCTACCTTCCACAGTAGCTTTAAAGGCTATTAACTTCCACGTCGCCAGCTCTTCCATGACATCCTAATCATGTGAGAGGAACACAGGTATGTGCTTTACACACAGGATGAGTACAACAGTGATCATAACTTCAGAAATGCAACAAGACCACTCCCTCTAAAAAAAGCCTGTGACTCCTCTGACGTCTATGTTTAGTGGGCATCATTTGCTAGATGTCTGACCTGCACAGGGGGGTACTCGGCTAGGGAAGCTGACATTAAATAGGAGTTCAAGACTACAAAATTCTCTCCTCCCCATAAACACGGTCATTTTGGCCCACTAAACTCTCAGGCCTCATCCTACAAAACAACTAGCAGAGGGTGGTTGGGTTTTTGTCCCTTTCCTCTTCTAGCTCCAAATTAAGCCGGATCCAAGCTTCAGTAACAGAGCGACTCCCTCCAACAGATGCGAGGATGCTGACGGAGCAGGACAGCAGACGCCCCGTTCTTGTCCACAGCACAACCAGAAAGAGGATTGCCTGGCAGTTCAGAGACATCTGCACTTTACACCCACTCACCAGGCAACTTGCCAGCTTCGCTTGGGGACGGAATTAAACCAGGATTTAACGAGGCAGGCAGCCTGACCTCAGGAGTGTGATCTCCCAGACACAGACTGTCTCCTTAGTCATTCCAAGTGTCACAGCGGAGCCCTGTCTCCCAAGACGGGGCATCCAAACAGCAGTGCCCGAGGAACAGAAGTTCCTGCATTAGGTGGCACGAGAGGTGGTGAGGCAAGGAGGTGACACTGCAGCAACACTGATTCATCCGACATCACGCTCACCCACGAAGCGCTGCAGCAGGAGTGAGTGGTGCTGGAGGGCACACCAGAGGACACTGCCACACGCAGAGCTCCAGAGGTCCCAGGGGACAGCAGGAGGCACGTACGCAAGATGCGGACTAGCAGCTAAAGGCTCCACGTCAGAAAAGGGTGATGGTGCAGACAGCACAACAGAACACTGCAGCCCTACAGCCACGGTCCTATTGATCACAAGGACAGCAGCAACAACAGAATGAGCCTGTTATTACTTGGCTCTCAAGACGAGCGTGGGGTGACTGATCGTTAAGCCGAGAAGTGTTTGTTCTGCCACCCATGCCTTAATCCGTGTGCACGAGAAAAACTGCACTGCTAGGACTCTGTGTTCTTTGTCTCCAGGAACTCCAGGTGATACAGTCACCCCAGAAGAAATATTTTTGTACTGTACTGCACGAGTTAAGCATTACTCTCAACTCAACCAAGCTGGTGAGTGCAATAAGCCAACTAGATGTAAAATTATGGAAAGTAGACCCCCAGGTAACCTATGCTGAGCCAGAAACTCAGAAGCGCAGTGCCTTGCATGCTGTTAACAGCTATGTTTCTACAGTCACTCCATCCTACTGTGGAAAAATTAGAAAAAAAAAAAGCCACAAGAAAAAAAACAAACCAGCCAATACCCACAAAAGCACAGTTGTAACTAGGCTGCTTTAGGAAGCAAGCTCAGATCACAGCATACAACTAGGGAAAACGTGCCGGTTAAATAATCCTTCTTCCTGTTTCATGCAGGAAAACACTTTCTAATGTCCAAAGCATGATTTACATCCAGGAACAACAGATTTTTCACCTTAGCACCAACACATCCACATGTGAGATCTTCAGTTGACAACGTAACAACCAACTTTCCTGGGGCAGCTGGCACAGCACAGGGAATAAAACATACCCAGAACATCCCAACACCTGAGAGATGTTAGTTACATCTAAAAACATACTTTACACTAGTGCTGGAAGAAGCTGTCTAGTGCACGGTGCTCCCAGGATCTGGTAAGTTCAGGAGCTACCTTCCCACCATTGAACCCCCTTGGCTAACCAAATAGTCTCTGATCACAGATTCAACATCCTGAACCACAAAAGAAACCAAAGCAAGACCCGTATGCCAAACCACATGCTGATAAGCTTTCGGTGTCAACGGGTATGAAGAGTTGAGCTGATCCTCAAGAGTTCTGGAAATCCATTTTCCAAGAAACCTCAATCGCCAGAGCACGTCCTCATCTGGCAGAAGCCATCGTTTGTATCCTTGTTGTCACCAATTTCCACCTTAAGGAACATTTGGCTGTCTTCAAAGACTTCTGGTATCCAGATGTCCCTCTAGACTGATGTACTCTCCTTGACTGCTTCAATCTGAAGACCCCTATTCCAGCCCCTTTTCCAAACCAGCTGAGGAGTCAGGTATTGTTCAGTAGCAACTAATGCACTCTGCATACAGTGGAACACCATTTTTACTGCACGTCAGACATCTCCTGAGCCTAGGTAAGATCTGCACCACAGCTCCACACAGACACTAAATAGACAGTACTTTTAGAAACACAACACAATGATTGATGCTCTTTCTGAGCAGGGGTTCTCGCATCAGGCTCCGAGACTATTCACAGCACCTCTCATTAATACATGAGCACATAATAATGGGAATGTGCATATTTCATTTTGTGAGCCATTCTCATGCAATGCTGCTGCTCTTAGGACTCCAATGAGGAGATCTGTAAGAGTCCAGGTACTGCACTTTTACGCATTAAACATTCACCGGTTACCATTTATTCCTTGGAGGCTTCTTATTTTGTCATTATTTATGAAGCAGTATCACAAAGATCTACTAAACCATGAGGAACACAGCAATTTTCCTGGACCTGAAGGATAAAATAAGTGTTCCAGGGTGAGAGCTGCTGACAGTATTAAAAATCAGCAAAGCAAGTGTCTGTCCGGGGCAAATCTGGCATTACATCAAAACTCTCGAGTTGTGTGAGGCCTGGTTAACATTAGTTTTTCACCAGGAAAATGCAAACTAAAGCATCATTGGGTGTAATCTCTTGCTTACAGCTGCTGTGGTTTTGGCAACCATTTCCTTGTGTGTAAGGAACATGCGAGTAAAAGTTAAAGTCACTGTTGACAGGAGGTGCAGGGGAAGGGATGACACAATGCAAGACAAAGCTGCAGAGCAATATCAAGATTCACAGAAAAAAATATTTCCTTTTGCTCTATGATGTTGTAACATAAGAATAAACCTCTTCAGCTTTAGAAAGCCTAAAAATAAGGCTTCAATTAACTGCAACTATGACATTTTTGAGGGTAGATACGTATGTGGCTATGAATGAAGCAACTGATCTTCTATCAGTGGAACAAGGTGAGCTACGAGTAGTCTTTTGCACCAAGTAAGGAAAGGTGGGCTGCAGCCAGCCTTCCACAGACCTGCACTTTTACCTTTGCAGATAATTTACCCTCATACAACTCCTAAGCAGACAAACAGCAAGACCAAACACAACCCCACACAACCTGTGTGGGTGGACGACATCAAATTTTGTCTGACAACAGATCACCTTACACCAGGGGAAACTCCGCATGCTGGGGGCACTATAGAACATCCAACATCACCTAAGTCACCTCATTTTGTCCAAGAAATCAAATTATCCAGGTCATACAAGGACGTTCTGGCAAAGCTGGTAACTAAACATATACCTGGGCATGCCTCCAGCCCAGGACCATTCTCAAGTTCCTGTTTTGTGGTACCTTGCACAGCTTCTTGCTAATATCCAGCCAGGCTACACTGCTACACACAGGATTTAACTACAGCTCACCTGCCATCACATAAGGAGACAAATGCATCGCTGCAGTTGTAATAGTGATGAAATCACTCCTTTTGCAGGAAATGTCTTTAAGCTGTTTCCTACCCAGCAGTTACTTGAAGGAGGGGGAGGAACGGAACATGAACAAAGGTTTTGAAAGACCTGCACTAAGCAAATCCAGCAGCATAATGCTTCATACAAATGCAAACGACAGAGGAAGCGCAGGAGCTGCCACTCGCTCCCTCAACTGGAAAGTTGTTACGTGAACTTAGAAGGTACGGAGGAGAATGAAAAGAAATGAGATCGAATGCCCAGAGGGAACTCCCCCAGCTCTCGGAGCAACGCTGCAGCAGCAGGACAAAGGCTGCCACTGCTCTGCAGACCGGCTCCAGAGGCTGGTTCGGAGCTGCACGGCTGGCCTGCTACCCAAGGGTACTTCCAAGAAGCAACCCGGTTCCCAGCAGCCTCGCCTCCGCTCCCGGAGCAGCCTCTCGTCCACCTCTCGCCAGAGCGACACCCGGCATCAAACCCTTCTCGAGGAGCTGGCCCCCGGCAGCCCCCGGGTCCCGCCGGGAGGGACAGGGCGGGTGGCAGAGCCCCGGGCAGCCTCCGGCACCCGGCAGGCCTTGCAAACGGGCGGTCCCGACCGGCTGCGACTCGCGTCCGGGTGACGCGGAGGCCACCGGAGCCAATCCACGGGAGGAGGAGGAATGTCAACAAACACGGCGGCCCGCGGGACACGTGATAGCGGGCAGCGGGCGGCCAGCTCCAGATCGGCCTCCGCAGGGCCAGCCGGGGGTCCGGAGGAGCCAGCGGTCCCCGCGCCGCCCCTCGCCAGGGCCAGGCCCCAGGGTGGCTCGGGCCGCACCCCGCTGCCACACGCCCGCCAGCCCGCCACCCGCGGACACAGGGTCCCTCTTAGCCCTTGGGATCCTAAGCATCACCAGCGTCAACGAAAACTTGTCCTATGAGCCTGCTGGGTTTGGTTTTTTTACCTAAAAAAATCAAGAGCGGGGCGAAAGTAATTGGATAACTTGGGTTTCAGAGCCGATCAGTTTTAGCCCCTTAGATTAGATCTTGGGAGCCGACTTTGAATGAAAAAGCAACTGCGGGAAACCACAACAATCTAAAAATGTCTGCTGCAATTTTTAACACTTAGTGATTGCCACAAGGACAGCAGAAAAATGCAAATGGAAATCCTCTGGAACTGCAGACAATCATATGCTACAAAGTCATGCTTACACTATTTTTACATTGCCTAGGAAAAAGAAATTTTTCTTAGGGAATGTATCCAGACCGGAGAAAGAAAATAGAAGGTAGGCGTGCCAAGAATAACTACTGTCATTTTATTTCTAACATTCTGAGAACACAGAGCTTGCAACACAGACATACTCACAACACACTGCTTTTTGCTGCCTAACATCCTGGGAGCAGGAGCTCCCACTTCAACTCTCAACTGGGTAAGAGTTCTGTGGTCCAGACAACAAATCATACGTGACCCCCTCAACTATATCTGTTTATCTTTCCCTAACTTACCAGGGGACTATTTTTTTTTTCCTCCAGAATACACACTTAATTCCAAAACATCTGTTAAAGACTAAAATTCCACAAACTCCATTCAACCTCTCCCAAACCCAGAATGTTTTGCCGTAACTGAATGTATTTACCTGGAAATCGTACAAGGCAACGATGTTTTCATGTTTCAGTTCCTAGAAAAAGTAAAACAAAGACCATAAGCTAGGAGCAACAAAGGGCAAACAGAACAAAGACTGAAGAAAACAAGTCAGTCTGCCTTTACCTTAAGTATTTTTATTTCCTTGCCCAGCAGAGTTTGAGATTTTGCAAGGTTCTTCTTGTTAATACATTTCACAGCTACTTCCAGCTCAGGTTTCTGAAAGAGTTCATATGTAATTCAAAGATAAATGTAAATTTCACCGTTAATTTACATTAGGATAAGCAGCTGCTTAACAGGTTACAAATACTACGGAAAGAAGTGTCTTGCAGCACTGGTAAAGGCCTCTTCCTTTATACCCTAATGCCTATCCCGCACTTGTTCAGACTTGCCCTCTCCCAGATCACACTTGTCATTCAGCCCAAGGAGAAAACCCCAAGGTTCGGGTTTTTGCTACAACTTTATACAATGGTTATTCTCTTATTTAATCACTAGAAATAAACGTACTGTGGGAGCCGTGGCTTATCCCAAGCCCTAATGATGGAAAATCCACCACCAGATCGGTTTCCTTTTATTTACCCGTGAGCTATTTCCCTTCCTCTTGGAAAAATTAAGTGGAGAAGGACAAAACTTCACAGACACACACCAAAAAAAAAAAAAGTACCCCAGAGCAAAAGCCCTCTCTCTGAACACTTGAAACACAGGGTGTGGGGGGGTGAATTTTCCCTTGTTGTCACAGAAGGGGCGGGTGGTGGTGACCAGG